>CM022773.1:11994471-12116971 GCA_012411365.1 Ameiurus melas | reverse complement strand
CATGACCTTTGTGCAGGGACAAATAGCGAACAGTAATTTTAGATATTATAAAATGCATATGTACGTTTTGTTGGTGATTATTTCTGTTTTCATAGATGAAGCTGGACTGAGAGCAGGTCGGCCTTGCTACATTTCATTTTGTGTAGCAGCACTAGGGCGGAGGTCTCCAGTACACTCCCTCCTGACCTCTGACCTTCCTACCGATATACATAGTAGCCTCAAAGCACAAAGCCCTGCCCTTACTGTGCAAACATGTAAGTATTTACTTTGTACAAAGCCAAATTTCTACTCTTTTAGAGACATAACTGTCTAACACAAGCCTGGATGTAACTGATTTGCATCATTGTTTTGTGACTAACGCTTTATTTATATTTTAGTATTAAAAGACACTGTATTTGAACATTTAAGATGCAATGTCCTACTTTTAATGTCTTTACATACAGTCCGATCTGAGACTATTGGAACGGCAAGGCCAATTCTTTTTTATGCTATACACCAAAGGCATTTGAGTACGAGATCAAAAGATGGATCTGAGGCAAGAGTTTAGGATTTCAGCTGTTATTTCCTGGTATTTAACATGGAAACATGGAACCTTTTTTATCAGACCACACAATGTTTAGGTGAGCAAAAGTTTAGGAACAGATAAGAATTCTTGAAGTCAAGGAATTTAAATAACACTTAATATTTGGTTGCATATCCCTTATTTGCAATAACTGCACCAAGCCTGTGACTCATTGGCATGACCAAATTGTTGGTTTCTTCTTTTGTGTTGCTTTTACCAGCATCAGCTGTTGTTTTCCTTGGCTGACCCATTCAATTCAATTTAATTCAGTTTTATTTGTATAGCGCTTTTACAATAGACATTGTCTCAAATCAGCTTTACAAAAATATTAACACGGTATACAGATATTAAAGGTGTGAATTTATACCAACTGAGCAAGCCACTGAGTGGCGACGGTGGCAAGGAAAAACTCCCTAAGATGTTTTAAGTGGGAGAAACCTTCAGAGAAACCCGACTCAGAAGGAACCCATCCTCATCTGGATAACAACAGATAGTATGAAAAAGTTCATTATGGTTTTATATGAAGTCTGTATGGCCTTAGGAGCAGCGGTAGTCCCAGCAGTCTGGAATTAGAGAAGATTTGAGCTCCAGCCAGAGGCAGAAAGGATCTGGATCTCTAGTATCTCCCTAAATTCGTGTGGGGCTCGGCAAAAGGAGAGAGGGAGAAAAAAGATTATTACGACTGCGAACAAATACGTTTTAAGCCTAGACTTAAACACTGAGACTGTGTCTGAGTCCCGAACACTAATAGGAAGACTGTTCCATAACTGTGGGGCTCTATAAGCGAAGGCTCTTCCCCCTGCTGTAGCCTTCACTATTCAAGGTACCATCAAATAACCTGCATCTTTTGATCTGAGTAGGCGTGGCGGATTATATAAAACCAAAAGGTCGCTTAGATATTGTGGCGCGAGACCGTTTAGTGCTTTATAGGTTAATAAAAGTATTCAGTGTCTGTTGCTCAGTACACCAGTGGTTTCTTTCTTTTTCAGGATATTCCAAAGTGTTGTATTGGCTCTGATTGATTTTTTCTCTTTTCTCAGCTTCAAAATGGCTTGCTTTTCTCCCATAGACAGGTCTCTGATATTCATGTTTCTTGTTTTTTTTGACACAACAAATACAATCTTCACAGGTGAAACTGAAGGCTAAAACCAAGAGTAGATGTTCAGAGCTGTTTATTGTTAAAACATTCAATCTAACAGGACACACCTGAGCAGAAAGAAACACCGGCCAGTCAAATGTTCCAGTATTTTTGTTCACCTTCAGATTGGGTGGTCTGATAGTCGCATCTACATATAAATACCAGGAAATAAAAGCCGAAATTCTAAACTCTCTTCATAGTCATCTTTTCATCTCAAATCCAAATGTCTTCCGTTTACAGCAGAAGCAAATATATTGGCCTTGCCGTTCCAATGGTGTCTGAATCTGGAATGAGAGACTCACAAAGCACATATGGGTGTGAATCTTTTAGGCCATATAGTATAAAATGCACCTTCCTAAACTTGGCCAAATTGTCACTTGATACTGGAAAAAGGGCTCTGAATAAATGCATTTTATTTATTTGTTTATTTAATCTTTTAATTCTGTAATTATGCATCAGAAAGCTGCATAATATGAAAAAAAACACAGTATATATTGTAAATTTAGTATTAAATGTAAGTAATTCATGATCTCCACCAGCACTTACTACTTTTTTTGCAATTAAAAAAAAATTCTAATTCGACAGCTTATATGTCGACTTTATATGAGGATTAAAGATATGCTTATATATTTATTGGAATAGCTGCATTTAAGCAAGCTGAAATACCAGGGCAGACATGCAAGAAACAGCAGAGCACGTTAGAGAGTCTTCAGAACAAAGCAGAGGATCATCAGATGAAGAATCAAGGTAGGAGTACTGCTGAGAGTACAAAGAGTTGTGGTGATTTTATGGTGTTTTTCTTCTATCATGGAAAACCTATATTCCCATTGTTTATGCCTGACACTTTTACAGAAATGTCCTCAATGATAAAAAGCCAGGAAAGGAGGAGGAGGAGGATCAAAGAGAGAAAAACACTCAACAAAGATATGCTTCTAGACCAGACAGAAGACCGAAGAATTAATATCCAAAGCAAATAAATGTTTGGGTTTTTTGACATATAAAAATAGAATATGAACCTGATAAATGACCACATTGTATCTGACAAAACTGTATTCAGACTCATAATTTAAATAAAGGATATTTCCAACATTTTTACAGTTAAAAATAGTACTGACTGTTTGTTCAAAATGTAACCATTATCCTTTATTAAGGTTTCAGGTTAGAGTACTGCTCAGCTGCACTACATGAATGATAGTTGAGGTGTATTTAAAGCATGGCAGTTGCCGAGCATGTCGGTGCTGAAACTGTTGCATCTGTCTCTCTGGTCCCATTCTTCTGCTCTTCCTCCAGAAAAACGGAACTGAGAAACTGCAGAGTAATATAAATAAATCTCAGATGTGTTCAACTATGTAATAACAGTCTATTCATGAGTCAGTAAAGGATTCTTTTCTTTACCCTCGGAACTCTTAATCCTTTATTGATGATGAACTGCTTGAAGGCCTGAGCTCCATAAATCTGCTTCAGTTCTTCATCCTGTTCAGCAAAGAATAATGAACAGACCTCACATGACTGGAGGATGGATTGGCCTACCTGTCTGCTCTCAGTGGCTCCAGCTGATTGCTCACCTTCTCAGTGGGCTGCTGCTCAAACTCCGAATCTTCAGTCAGTGAAGGGTCTCTCAGTGGCTCATTTGCAGGCCGCTTCTTCCATGTCTTAGGGTTTAAATACCATGTGCCATATGTAGTTTTTTTATTAGGAATATACACCTGGTATTGAGAGAATAATTGGAAAGTTGTAAGAATACGGTTTGTGTATGTTGCATTCATTCATTTTTTATTTCAGAATGAAAATAGGAAAACGAGGAAGCAACTAGGGTTTTTTTCATTAAAGAAATTATTTTTTTTTACATTTGTTAATATTGACAATTGTTTCTACTTTTTTCAAAGTATGTTTCATTATTTGGTCAAATTAAAAAATAAGTTTAATTATACAGAGTAGGGAAATTTGCGATGGACTGGCACCCTGTCCAGGGTGTACCCCGCCTTGTGCTCAGTGATCCCCGGGATAGGCTTTAGGTTCCCCGTGACCCTGAAAAGGAGTAAGCGGTAGAAGATGGATGGATGGAGAGTAGGGAATTTAGTACTCTTCTCCAAGTGCTGCCTTTGTTGTTGAAAATACACAGTGGCGGGCTTTGTTCCACCTTCATGGATTAGTAGAAATGCAATAGAAAGACCTAGCTAACAGATAGGAACTGGCAAATGATTCAATTTTATTTGTATAGTGCTTTTAACAATGGACATTGTCTCAAAGCAGCTTTACAGAAACATATCAACACATTATACAATGCAGATTTTAAAATTGTGTAAAAAAAATAAGTTAAGTTAGCTCTAATCCAGTGTCTTCTATGTTACTGTAAACTCAGTGGTTACCTTGTTCAACTCTGAGTCTTTCAGTTGCAGGTTGTGTGAATAGTCTTTAAGCAGCTCCTCTGGTTTTTCATTGGCTCCAACATTTTGGAATGTTAAGACAGGCTTCTTTTCACAGCCAGTGGCAAACAGGTCCAGGATAGTGGACTCTGAGATGTCATTGGTCTCCTCACCCTAAAATAAATAACTTTACAGTTACTGACGGAAGTTTGTACAAGGAGAATACATGGAGGAGTTTAAAGTTGTCAGTACAGGATGTCAATCATAATGTCAATGCAGGCACATTCTGCCTGTTTGCTATGTGGACTGACCAGTGAGGTGACCCAGTCACACAAGAGTTTGGTGACTCTATTGATTTCTTCATCAAGACAGGTGGAGTGCAAGCTTTTGTTGCTAAACATTTGGTCTTCTTTGATTAGCAAGAACTCCTTAGCATCCTTCAATTTATAGGGATTCTGAGAAGTAGAGTTTTTTCCGTCATCTTTCCTGGAACTGTGGAGATTATGTTTGTTCATATCAGTGACTTTTTTTCCCCTCATTTGTCACACTTTCATGCAAAATGACTAAGAAGTGAGGCAGAAAAATGTCAGCTGTTAAAACAATAAACAGCTGCAAGATATTCTACCTGTCAAAAGTTTAGGCACACTCATTATTTAGAAGAATAATGAAGTCATCAAAACTCTGGAATAACACAAATGAAACTGTGGGAATTACAGTGCCTTGCGAAAGTATTCGGCCCCCTTGAACTATTTAACCTTTTGCCACATTTCAGGCTTCAAACATAAAGATCTAAAATTTTTATTTTTTGTGAAGAATCACCAACAAGTGGGACACAATTGTGAAGTGGAATAAAATCTATTGGATATTTTAAACTTTTTTACCAAATAAAAATCTGAAAAGTGGTGCGTGCAAAATTATTTGGCTCCTTTACTTTCAGTGCAGCAAACTCACTCCAGAAGTTCAGCGAGGATCTCTGAATGATCCAATGTTGTCCTAAATGACTGATGGTGATAAATAGAATCCACCTGTGTGTAATCAAGTCTCTGTATAAATGCACCTGCTCTGTGATAGTCTCAGGGTTCTGTTGAAAGCGCAGAGATTTGTGCAGTCATACACTGCACAAATCTGGCCTTCTTCTGATGGCTTTCTTCTTGCCACTCTTCCATAAAGGCCAGATTTGTGCAGTGTATGACTGATTGTTGTCCTATGGACAGACTCTCCCACCTCAGCTGTAGTTCTCTGCAGTTCATCCAGAGTGATCATGGGCCTCTTGGCTGCATCTCTGATCAGTCTTCTCCTTGTCTGAGCTGAAAGTTTAGAGGGACGGCCAGGTCTTGGAAGATTTGCAGTGGTCTGATACTTCTTCCATTTCAAAATGATCGCTTGCACAGTGCTCCTTGGGATGTTTATAGCTTGGGAAATCTTTTTGTATCCAAATCCGGCTTTAAACTTCTCCACAACAGTATTACGGACCTGCCTGGTGTGTTCCGTGGTCTTCATGATGCTCTCTGCGCTTTCAACAGAACCCTGAGACTATCACAGAGCAGGTGCATTTATACAGAGACTTGATTACACACAGGTGGATTCTATTTATCACCATCAGTCATTTAGGACAACATTGGATCATTCAGAGATCCTCGCTGAACTTCTGGAGTGAGTTTACTGCACTGAAAGTAAAGGAGCCGAATAATTTTGCACGCAGCACTTTTCAGTTTTTTATTTGCTAAAAACGTTTAAAAAATCCAATAGATTTTGTTCCACTTCACAATTGTGTCCCACTTGTTGGTGATTCTTCACAAAAAATTAAAATTTTATATCTTTATGTTTGAAGCCTGAAATGTGGCAAAAGGTTGAAAAGTTCAAGGGGGCCGAATACTTTCGCAAGGCACTGTATGTTGTGATACTTTACTTCAAAGTAGACACCATTTTAGCCTAGAAATTTCCAGAAATGTATTCTTGGCATTTTCTCAAACAATTTCTTGAGAAATTCCCCGGAGATGCTTTTTAAACCGTATTAAAGGAGTTCCCACCTATACTGCACTCTTATTGGCTGCTTTTCGGAATATTTCTCTACAAGTCCTCCATTTTAAATAGATTTTTTTGTAAATAAAATATTAGTTTTCTATTGAAAGAAATGAATATGTTGGCATGATTACATTTTTCTCTATAACACAGATTTCAAACATTTACTTTTCATACACCTTCGGATCAAAAGGATTTTAAGATCATGAGAAACATTTCAGTCAAGTGTCTCCAAACTTTTGACTGGTAGTTTGTAAATACAGCAGATTGTCAAAACAGAACAGCAAGTTCTAGTGCTCACAAATGCACACACAGAAACAGGGAGAATCACAAACTTAACCGTGAGACCTGGAGAGAATGTGTTAGGAGATTAAGGTCTATAACACATTTTATTACCTGTGGAACAACAGCAAGGAGAAATCCTAATGCATGACATACACCAGGTGCACGTTCAGTGCTGACCAGTTCTCACTTTGATGGGTGCCCAGACTTATGAAACTAACATTCCATAAACTTATCAAACTTTAGACGAAAAACAGATGTGCATGTCTTTATGCCAAGCAGAGAATCTTGGACAGAACACTTACATTAGTGTATTAGGTGATTCTGTTGTCTGCTCTGGTAAAGTCTCTTGAATAGGTGTCTTAATCCTGACATGCATGGCTGGGTCCAGGACGGACAAGACGTCATCGAACAGCTAACAAACAAGGTGAACACAGACTATTTTAGTAGTTCCCATTTGACAAGCAAGATACGGTCTAAGCCTTAATATCCCTTGCTTTTTAAATAGTGAGGACCATTTAATTTTACAAGTTGTAAATGAACTAGGGGTGTTGCCTTTTTACATTTTCATGGTATGATAACTTAGTCTAAATGTTTCAGTATTGTGGTAGTAATTTAAAGACACTAGCTGGTGGTGAAAATAAAATTTCAAAAATTATGTAATCTATTTAAAAGTCTCATGTCCAGGTGTATATATAAAAACAAAAAGATCAAATGCTCTACTTGTTCTTCTTACTTAGATATTTCTTAGAGAATGACTTTCCCATCTCATACACTGACAGTATTTATCACATTGTTGTTATAAGCAGAAAGAGAGATTGTGAAATTTTTGGGATGTCACAGTCAGACACGAAAAGGGATGAAAACCATGCTTTGGTATGTCTAAGACTTCAAACAAGTTACACTAACGATTGTAAAACAAAATTTCTTGGATCATCTTTGTTCTGAGGACCATGTGACTGCTGATTAAGAGTGTCAGAGATGTGTTTTGCCTAGTTTGAAGCAATTTTTGATGGTGCCCCATCTTGATCAGTTTCATGTAGTCTACCTCAGGTGCCATGCCACTTCCTAAATGCGGATAGAGAGCGAGCGGGTGTGTGCTCAGGCTCTGCTCCACGGCGTCCACAAGTTGGCGACGTGTCTGGCGTAGACAGTTCTGTTTGGAGAAGCACACCTGCTCTTTGGTAAAACGTCTTCTTGGTGATTTCTCTGGTTTATGGGATAGGCCAAAAATGACAGCTTCAGTTCCATGCTGGGGCTGTGTCAAAGTCCCCGCTTGGGGTATGGGGTAGCCGTCTCTAAAATCATCAAGCCCTGCTGTCAAAAAGCGCCATCCGCGTCCATTCAAGGCTCCAGAGAGCTTCAGCTTCTGAACTGGGTCCTTCAGACACTTAGTGCGGAGTCTTTCTTTATACCTGCACCAAGAGCAAAGACAAACTATAATTGAAATCTGCAATTTAGGAAATCAAAATGTATGCACGGTCAAAAAATATGTGAACATCTGACCATCACACCCACATGTTCTTTTTGAACATCCCATTCCAAAGCCATAATCGTTAGTATGGAGTTCCCCTCTTTGCAGCTACAATATAACAGCCACCATTCATCTGGGAAGGATTTTAACAAAATTTTGGAGCGTCGCTGCGGGGATTTGTGGCCATTCGTCCAGAAGTGCAACAGTGAACACAGGTATTAATGTCGGATGAGGAGGCCTGGGAAGCAGCTGGCATTCCAGTTCATCCAAAAAGTGCTCAGTGGGGTTGAGGTCAGGGCTCTGTACAGTTCACACAAGTTCTTCCCCTCCAGCCATGTCTTCATGGATTTTGTGCTGTGCACTGGGGTGTGGTCAATCTGGAACAGGTTTGGCTCCCTTAATTCCAGTGAAGGGAAATCTTAATGCTACAGCATACTAAGACATCCTACACAACTGTGTGCTTCCAACTTTGTGGCAGCAGTCAGGGAAAGGACCACATATGGGTGTGATGCTCAGGTGTCCTCATAATATTGATCGCATATAGTGTAGACTAAATGTAAAAATGTGTATATATTATTCATCACTCTTGGCCATATAGTGTATCTCTATAGCCTACACACCGACTACTATGTGCATTAGTATACACCTTCACACAATCCAGTCTATATGCTGATGAAACCATCATGAAACCTGCGCAGACCACAAACAATCCATAGATCATTTTAATTTGAAACCATATACAGTAGATACTGAGGTTGACTATAGAATAGGATTTAAAGATGCTCATGGAAAGCTACAGTAGATACTGAGAGACAGTAGATACTGAGATAAAGTAGATATATTATACACTGAGATACAGTAGATACTCAGGTTTACTATGGAATAGAATTTAAAGATGCTCATGGAAAGCTACAGTAGATACTGAGATAAAGTAGATACAGTAGATACTGAGATACAGTAGATACTGAGATAAAGTAGATACAGTAGATACTCAGGTTTACTATGGAATGGGATTTAAAGATGCTCATGGAAAGCTACAGCAGATAATGAGATACAGTAGATATGGAGATAGTGAGAGACAGTAGATACTGAGATACAGTAGATACAGTATATACTGAGATAAGGTATATGCAGTAGATACTGAGATACAGTAGATATGGAGATTCTGAGATACAGTACATATGATATTCAGTAGATACTGAGATACAGTAGATATGGAGATTCTGAGATACAGTACATATGATATTCAGTATATACTGAGATACAGTAGATGCGATACTGAGATACAGTAGATATGAGATACAGTAGATACGGAGCTACTGAGATACAGTAGATACGAGATACAGTATATATTGAGATACTGAGATACAGTAAATATGAGATACAGTATATACTGAGATACACCAGATACAGATACTGAGATACAGTAGATATGAGATACAGAAGATATGAGATACTGAGATACAGTAGATATGAGATACAGTAGATATGAGATACTGAGATACAGTAGATACGAGATACAGTAGATACAGTAGGTACGGAGATAAAGTAGATACTGAGGTTTACTATGGAATAGAATTTAAAGACGCTCATGGAGAGCTTAAAAAAAGCCATAATATATAGAGTTAACGCATAATTAACAATCCGAGTAAAGCAATATGTCTAAATTTACTTTGAATGGGTATCAGACTCAACATTACACTTAGCAGTTAAAAGCAATGAAATTTAAACAGTGAAAATAAGCTAAAATAAAACGCATTCAATGCTATATCTATAGTTCAATTCTTGCGTGCGTACAGAAAGGTGAAAGAAAGTGCCCCCTGAGAAAGAAAGAAAAAAAAATGCTTATCACGTCCACAGATCTAAATCGCACTGTAAATAGAAACTAGTTTGCTGTAAGATACACAGGAGAAAGTATGGGTCGAGTACAGTACCAAGGATAAACAGGAGTGCTGCTTGGTCCAATTTGACATTTTCTGTCGGTCATCTTGTGTGTTTTGTTGCCAGTCAGCTTTTAGTGATCATCTATATGACATATGTCCTGAATATGACACATTCTCTACAAGGTTACTGTCTTTAAAACGAGAAAACGCTGTAAAACTGTACCCAGTTTAGGTAACACTGCACTAATCAGACCAGCCGAATCAGCGCGTGCGGTTGCTGTGGCAGCGGACAAGCGCGAGGCCTGGCCTACAATCACTTGGTGAAGTGCGCACTTTGACACTAAGAGGTGCAGAGACATGAATTGGGACAGAAGCCAAAGGAATTTGAAGGAATCTTGCAGCATGGTGGTGCACAGACAGAGCTTTGGCAAAAAATTTCAATCAATTTGACTGCTTAGTATTTACCCCCTCCTTTAGTCACCCCATTGTAAAAGGACAGGGTTCCAGAGACGGGCTCCGGATCCACTGGATTAAAACGGATGAATAAAAAACATTGTAGGGCTCATGGAGTTTTATTTAGGAAATACAGATATACTCTATATGTTCAGGGATTATGTTGAGTTCAATCATCTTTACCTGCTGTGGTAATCTTTACCTGCAGGACACAATAAGCCAACAATCCCAGAATACAACCATGTGAGGAATTTAATGCAGCCTCTGTTTACTCTTTAACCAATATTAATGTATAATTCATTAGCACTTGTAATATCTTTTTTTTCATGGTTTACAAACTACAGGGTGTCCCAAAAGTCTCAATACATAGGGGAAATAATTTATTTTCTTTTTGTTTTGCATAATGTCATACTTAATTTATAGTTTATATTATTATTTTTCTTTCTTTCTTTTTATTCAGATAGGTTTTAAGCACGCCTTTGACAAAAGAAGAATGTATTGAAATCTATCTCATGGCTGGATCGGGAAGCTGCTGCAAGCTTGTGATGGACTTTAACAGGAAACACATCAGGAAACAGGTAAGCACATCACGCACGACACCGCTGCCAAACTTATTAACAAATTCAAAAAGACTTGAAGTGCTGTCGACCAACATCCACGAACATCCACTGACGACAGCACAACCGATGTGGTGCTGCCAAACATAGTCCCCTGTGTATGGAGACTTCAGGGACACCATGTACCTGTATTTTCAAGAAGTGTCGTATTGTTCATACGCAAGTCTGTGCAAAAATATTTAGATATCTAAAATATTATTTATATATTAGATACCCCATGACAGCTAGATAATAACCACAAGCTACTAGCATATCACTTCTGACTAGTTTAAACTATATATCATTTATCACTGGTCTTGCAAGTGGTTAAATGAGACCAAGCCTGGTTGGTCCTTTTTATCAAATAACTAGGGAAATTTTAGGTAAAATCTGGATTAAAATGAAAGAAGAAAATAAAAAAACAATATATATATATATATATATATATATATATATATATATATATATATATATATATATATATATATATATATATATATATATATATATATATATATATATATATATATATATATATATATATATATAAAAAAAAAAAAAAAAAAACACACACACAAAATAGGTTTTTCAGCCAAAACACTGAGCCTTATCTACTTACATTGTACAGATCTTTGGGAAAGGAAGTGGTTTATGCAGATATATTACAGAATTAACAGAACATTTGACAATTATAGTACAAGGTCTATGAGAAAGAAGAATTGTGAAAATCTTTCTTTTCCCTGTTATCTTGTTCGCCTCACACTCTGACCACAGGACTGTCACATGCACTGAAGTTTTGCTGAGCTCACAAGCAGCAGATCCATACACAGGCCTACAACATTCTCTCATTAATGTTCCTCAGAATAAATAAGATTCATCATGGATGCAGACATGTGTCTTGCAACTACAATACCTCATACTATGCTAAGAACTCCAGCATTGTTCTCAGGGACTAGCTGTGCACATATATTATATGTCTGATCTATTTGTATGGAAAGATTTTAATAAAAATCATATGGAATGGGTGTGGACAGTCACACAGACGTTAATAGGTGGATTCTATAGTTGAATTCTATAGGCAACAATGCACAGTGTAGCCAAATCTCATACTTAAATGGATGAATTGTACAGATTTACACTATTAAATGACTAATTATGCGAGGAGGCCTGGCATGCAGTCAGTGTTCCAGTTCCTTTCAAAGGTGTTCAGTGGGGTTTAAGTCAGGGCTCTTGAGGTTTTCCACTCAATCTTTGGCCAATCATGTCTTCTTGGAGCTGGAATTGTCATGCTCGAACTAGTTCAGGCATCTTTGTTCCTGTGAAGGTAAATTGTAATCCTACAGTATTACAATTGTGGCAAAATTTGGGGGATAGGCCCACATAGTCAGGTGTACAGATACTACATTACAGCATTTGGCAGATGTCAGTAGTTATATCATACACTTTCTGTCAAACTGTTAATCAAAGTAGTGTGTTGATAATTTATGACCCATGTGTTTTCCTGACGGACGTTTCTCTAGGTAGCCTTAATTTATGACCAGAGGTGGGGGTAACCCTATCCACAGTATCAGGGGGTCAGTCTGACTCCTTTGTGTATGGGCAGTGGTAGAGAGGGTGTGTGGGGGGAATAGTCCCCCTCTCAACAAATGTGTTTATGTTAATGACACTGTTGTGAAACATGTTTCTCCCCGAATGAATCACACACAAATGTATACCTTTTTGTGGTATGAGAAAATGTTTGTTTCTGAAATTTATTTTGTGGTATTGTTTTATTTTGAAGCTTAAGGATGGTTTAGGTGAAATATGTCTGATGTAAGAAAAGAGTATCAAATGGTTAATATTGGTGTGTTACTATGTGGGAGATTTAATGTGTGCTCTTTCCTGGCAGTTGTCTGTCTGTGTGAGAGAGAGACTTGTGATTTCTGGGGGATTTGCTGACCAGAATTCTTACAGATGTGTTTATGTTAACAAATTAAGGAGAGAGTCGTGAGTCTCAGTGCTTAAATAATGGTTAAGAAGTTGCTTAAATAATGGTTAAGAATGGTTAAGAAGTTACTTAAATAATGGTTAACAGATAGTTGCCGAGTTTCTTCTGTGTTTTAACTACAACTTCTTAACCATTATTTAAGCACTGAGACTCACAACTCTCTCCTTAATTCGTTAACATAAACACATTTGTAAGAATTCTGGTCAGCAAATCCCCCAGAAATCACAAGTCTCTTTCTCACACAGACAGACAACTGCCAGGAAAGAGCACACATTCGGAATAAACAGTGTTACAGAGGTCATGAATTTACACGACATGACTGTCAGCCAGTGGGGACATGGGATGTCAAAGCATAGACAAAATTGCATGTATTTCGTGGCAGTTCTGAATAAGTATCCACGTTGGTGAACCATTTTCCAAAAACTTGTTTATAGTTTAAACAAAATGCACGATTCTTTTAAACAGCACTTTTAAACGTTTTACCTATTAAAGGTTTATGTGTAGAATGTATGTAAAACCTTTTTTTTTTTTTTTTTACATTTCTTTGGCCATATCGATGGTTTATCTGTTTCAGGGGTTTTATTTCAGTAAATGTTTATTCAAAGTCATACCGTTCTCCCAAAAACCTAATCAACAGTTGTTTTCATTTATTTCACAAGCAAACATTCTGCTCATATATACAACTGAGCAGTTGAGGGTTAAGGGCCTTGCTCAAGGGCCCAACAGTGACAGCTTGGCAGTGCTGGGATTTGAACTCACAACCTTCCAATCAGAAGTCCAAAGTCCAAAGGTCCTGATAAGTGTGTTTCCCGTAATAAAAAAGTTCTCCACACAGGGAAATGTTCAAATTAAGTGAACAAAGAAATACAGTATATAGTGGACTGACATTAAGCTAAAAAATCTGGAGTATTTCTTTCATGCTCTTAATTTACTTTGTCATGACTTTAAATTTCACAAACACAAAGGACTTTATGTATAGTGTTTTATTGTATATGTAGTAAATTTATACTGTATTTGTTATCATGTTTAATGGTTTGTGTCCAAAACATCTAACCTGTTTTTAATTGTACTTAAAAAATTGTAAAACTTAATTTCTCTTTATGTGCTGTCCACTCCCAGTGAACTTTTAGAGCATTCATGAGAGTAAGTACAAATTAACTGTATTTACTCTACACACTCCTTCAACAAACTTGTCAGAACTCATGGTGGCGTGACATTCAGTGAAATCTGTTTGTGTGTGTGTGTGTGTGCTGAGGGTGTACCTTTGTTACAGCTCTAACCAGTGGGCTGAGTAGTTCATGTGTGGAAACTGAATATGTGAATTAAAGTGTTTGATAAATAGCTAGCTCCGTGAACACACCCTAACTCATTAGTCACAAAACTGACATGAATTATTTTTTAAAATTAATGATAATGATTATTAATCATAGATCAGTTACACAAACATTTTGCGTGGCAAATTGATGATCGTGCCATCGTAAGGTACAGGAAACTCTCTATAGGTAACCTAAAATCCTAAAAGCTATTCATTAGAATATTCATAGATGGCACATTCTCAGAAATCTCTGAAGATCTTCCATCAGTGGACAGTATGTAAGAGAATGCAAAACTGCTTGAACAGCCACTAAAATGTCTAGATGCATGGGGATATTTTCCCCTGAAAGAGAGTTTTCTCTGTTGATGCAGTCTTCAGGGAAATTAAAGGGATGTACAGTACAGCACTGTTAAACGTTTACAGTGTTATTCTCCTGAGGACCCACCACTACAGCTGAGACAAGTACAACTTCCCTGCTGTGTCGAGAATACAGTAGATGCTTGGAATGCTTCTCTGAAACAGTTCTGGTGTGTGTGGTACATTTTTCAGGTCATACGACACAAATAAAAACAAACTGTTTATATAGGTTTTGAAATATAGCCAGGAGAAATTCCCTTTTGGCATGTGCAGAATTAACAAGCAGGTTCATCCAGGTTGTTTTTAAGAAATTTTATTTATGTTTATGTGTACAATACATCTGTGTAGTGCACATGTCACCAAAAACTACATATGGATGATCAAAATGTATTGCTCAGCTGCTCAGCATTGTTAACAAGAACATGCCCTAACATTACATTTAATTATGCAGAACATACGCAAGACAAGTTGCTTCCTGTTATCAAATGCTTACCTCACCACGACATGCAGCTTGTCACGTTACAGAGAAACCGAGAAGTACAAGCTCCTCTATCCTGAAGACTTTCCCATGGTGGAAAACTTCTACGAGTAAGACTCATTCTATTTTCCTTACAGAACTCTTCACCATATCAATGATTAAATATTTTCCTTTGTTAAAAACAAACATTATTTTCTGTTTATTATTGGATTATGTAGATTGTCCACCATACGTGGCCCTGTGAATGAGTTACTATAAAAACACTAACTTAACCATTAATGTAAATCTGTGATTTGAATTACAGTCAGGCTATACTGTGGTGTTATATAAAATGAATCAACAATGCTGTAATTTAAGCTTTGTTAATTTGTTCAGTTTAGTTACCTATGTTACATATGCACAGTGCACTGTGAAAGTATTCACCCCCTTGGTGATTTTCCTGTTTTGTTGCTTTACAACCTGGAATTAAATGGATTTTTATTTGGGTTTTATGTAATGGACTTAACAAAATAGTCCAAATGGTTGTAGTGGAATAAAAAAAAGAAAAGAAAAGACATTAAAAACTGAAACGTTGTGAGTGTTAGGTATTCACCCCTTTGCTAAGAAATCCCTAAATAAGATATGGTCCAATTAACTTCAGAAGTCCCATAATTAATTGATTAAGGTCCACCTGTGTCATATGATCTGTCATATGATGTTCTGAATGGTCCATGTGTCTGCAACACCACTAAGCAAGCAACATAAAGTCCAAGGAGCTCTCCAACAGGTCAGAGACAAAGTTGTGGAGAAGTATAGAGAGATAAGGGTTGGTGTATAAAAAATATCCCAAATTTTGAGCACTATTAAATCCATAATAACAATATGGAAAGAATATGGCACCACTACAAACCTGACAAGAAAAGGCCTCCCACCAAAACTCCGGGCAAGGAGGGCATAATCAGAGATTTAACAAAGACACCAAAGAAACACTGAAGGAGCTCACTTCAGAGATGGGAGTATTGGACCACAGGACCACTTTAAGCTGTACACTCCACAGAGTGGGGGTTTATGAAAAAGTGGGCAGAAAAAGACATTGATTAAAAATAACAACAAGAAAACATCATGTATCAGAATCCTCAAACACATAGAAGAAAATTCTCTGGTCAGATGAGACAAAAATTTTACATTTTGGCCATCATGGGAAACACTATACGTGGTGCAAACTCAATGCTTCCCATCACTAGGAGAACATCATTCACACAGTGAAGCATGGTGGTGGCAGCTTCATGCTGTGGAGATGCTTTTCATCAGCAGGGACTGGAAAACTAGTCAGGATTGAAGGAAAGATGAATGGCAGTGCAATTTTTGAGGAAAACCTGTTTCAATCTGCCAGAGATTTGAGAACGGAATGGAGGTTCACCTTTCAGCAGGTCAATGACCCTAAACATACTGCTAAAGTTCCACTGGAGTGGTTTAATGGGGAACAATTTAAATGTCTTGGCATGGCCTAGTCAAAGCCCAGACTTCAATCCAATTGAGAATCTGTGCATTGACTTAAAGATTGCAGTACACCAACATAGCCCATCTAACTTGAAGGAGCTGGAGCAGTTTTGCCTTGAAAAATGGGCAAAACTCCCAGTGGCTAGATGTGCCAAGCTAATACAGATATACCCCAAGAGCAGCAAAATGTGGCTCTACTAAGTATTGACTTAGTACTAAAGGAAATATTTATGCACACTCAAGTGTTTTCTTAATTATTGTGCATGTCACAATAATTATATTTTATATTTATTATAATAATTATGTATGATAATATTTTCCCATCAAAGTGGTAGGCATGTTGTGTAAATCAAATGGAACAAACCTTTAAAACAATCCATTGTAATTCCAGGCTGTAATGCAACAAAACAGGAAAAAGCATCAAGGAGGTGAATACTTTTGCAAGGCACTGTATGTAATACCTTGTGCCTGTTCAGGTTAGATATAAAAACAAATTAAGGATGTGTGTGATGGCCAAATATTTCCTTTTAGAATGTTCACTTGTTTTGTTATATTCCCTTTGATCTGCTAGAGAATATGTTAAGTGGTCCCCAAAGAACAAATCTTTAAAGCACTGCGCAGATTTTTCCAGCTATTGTTCTTAAGAGTTTTTTTTGTCATTAAATGTACACACAGTACAGTGCAAATGTTTTGCAAAGAAATGCTGTAGAACAAAGATGTCTTCAAAAAGAATGAAATTTTTCTTCATTTATAAAAATACTATAAAGTGCAGTAAACAGTAGTAAATGTAACAAGGTAATATTTGGTGTGACGACCCTTTGGTAAAAAAAAAAATTGTAGTCTCAGTAGAATTAGTGCAGTATTGTAAGGAAATGAGCTGTAAGTATTACTGAACATCTTGCAGAACCAGACACAATTCTTCAGGAGACTTTTACTGTCGCACTCGTGTCTTGTTTTTGCAGCAAAATCCAGCAGCCTTCATTATGCTTTTTGTTGAAAATCTGTCTCTCTGAGATCATGGCCACACAGTGTAATATTTATGCACCATTTCCTAAGCGATTTTGTAGACAGCTACATAAATTTGGTCTCAGGTCAACCTCGTATGTCAGAACTATTGATAGGCTCTATTTGCCTAGATGTTGGAAAGTCACTGAAATAGGTCTCTAAATATGTCACCTTCCCTTTGCACAGCATGTTTCCTACCTTCAAAAAAAATATGAACCAAGACAAATTACTTTGTGCTTTTAAAACATAACCTTTGTTGGCTCACCCATGTGCTTCCCTTGCAACAGTCTGGCAAACCAATTTATTTGGATAACTTATCATTTCCAGAAATAAATCGAGCTTGTTTATGACATGATAATGACCTTGTACATGTTCTTAAGGATAACTTGATGCAGGTTGTGATGCACTTTCAGTCAACATTTTTAGAATAATGGGAACAAGTGACAAGAAGTCTTACAGGATAACCTAAATTTCTCCCATGAGAAATTATACTGACAGAAATGATGCTAGGACAATGGAGTGAAATATTAAGCTGGAAGCAATTTTGAAGAACTTTGTTTATTGTAAAAGCCAGCTTCGTGCGTATGTTTTACTTTAAAGTAATGCAAGCCTGTAGTTCTAGGAAGTCCACCACACCTTAGGTCAAAACAAGGACAATTTATATTCAGTCAGCTTCACCGAAAGGAAGCTCTTGGAAATCTGGAAGGATGTACATTTATAGAGTAAAAAAAAATAATTGTCGAATGGAAAGGTAGTACATTGTGTCGTAACTATTCTCCTCTGCCCTCTGCTTCCCTAGTAGCTGTCATGTTTTGTTTGGTGTTCGGTTTTAGAATGTACTGTACTTAATCTCTTGGTAATGATATGCCTCATTTGTGTCATTTTTATTTTCTCTCCTGTGGAGCGTTTTTCCTCAGTGTCACTTGATCTCCTGGGAGAGCTTAAGCAAAATCTCAGGCACATAAATTCGACACTGAACATAATGCCTTGACCCTTCAATGAATCTCATCTGGTGAAAAGGTCTGCCTTTCTGTGCTGGGCGCTAATGCCTGGATATCAGTCTTTACCCTCAGTGAGAATGTCAAGCTCCCATAGGCTTTTGTAGTAACTAAACTGTACCAGGTCGTGCACAGATGCATTCGTAGTCCCTATAGCAGAATTCCTGCATGCCTTAGAGGTCGGTGTGGTTGCAGTCCTGTGAAATATGTCTAAAGGCCTGAAAACTAAGATAGCTTGTGAAGGTGTATACAGTATGTGTAGTAAAGAACTAGTCAAAATGTGGAATACATTTGGCTTGTGTTATCAGACTGCATTAATAGACTGTGAATTTTTCAAATGTACTGTAAGTGCACAACTGACTGTCTTTACTCACATTGCCGTATGTAGTCAAAATCGCATTTTCAAAGAGGATGATGTTAAAGTACACACATGGAAAACTTGCCTTTCTGTGTTTTTATTTCAGTAAAAGCTGTAAGGAAAATATTTTTTAATTTCTCCCGGTTGTGATGTCACTACTATAGAGACAAGATTTCTGGCCTGATTTTGCACCCAAAAAAAGCACATTCTTTAGTTGTGAGTTCAGATCGTTGATCTTAGAACACATAATGTGTCATGGCAGGCGATTTAATACCATTGCGACTAAAGACAGCTGATGACAGTTCTGGCAGTATCAACATTTTTTAATTATAATATCAGAGAACGCTGCTACATGCCCATGTCAAAGCCACCAATAAGATTTTGGCATGGGGTTACGTGAAACTCATGCACCAGCTACAAATTTAGTAGTTGCAAAGGGGAAAAATTTAAACAAAACTTGCTAATAGGCTTTAAAACCATATCCTTATTACATCAAGCTCACTTTTAAGAATGGTTCTGTTTGTTTAAACGTGTTTTCTGCACTAACCCGGATCACGCTGACTGATGACGTTAGCAGAACGTAGTCATTTTATTTAATTGTAGGTCTATCATTAGGGGATCTTCCTCGCACCGCCCAAAACCATGTCAGTAGTTGGATTTGATGTTCTAAATGCCCATAGCTGTGAATAAGTGTGCAAATATGGGTGTGCATGGTACCTTGTAATGGATTGATGTATTCCTGTTCCCAGTATAAGCTTCAGATCTACTGTGCTGATGAGCAGGATAAAGCAGTTCATGAAGATTAATGAATACGCGAATTATGTAAAATTTGCTGTGTCACACCTAAAAATAATTTCACAATGTCGTCTATATACAGTATAGTATACTGGTTTAGCAAATGGCATAATTACTTTAGGTTGATAAACTGTTATACCCATATATCAGTATGTACATCAGTGTATCATACATAATAGAAAGTACAGTATGTATTTAGGGATGGGCCTGGTTATGGTTGAATAAATTTCCACTCTGTGTTATGCTTTGCTTGTTGTCAGACCGGTTTGACCACAGCCTTCTATTCAGGTTAAGCTCTTTGCATGTTTACTTTTCTCACTTTGACTTACATTCCAAAGCAATATACTGAATTTATGGAATTTATAGTTGATATCAATATTACTAATGATAGTATAATTAGTTGCTTTAGTTAATACATATATATCATTTACCAATTGTAAAAAAAAATTCAAGACTAAAACTTGTAGAAAATGTAAGAAAAATTAAGGATGTGTAAAACAAACGATAGGCGTATTAATCAGCAGACTGCCCTCGTGTGTTTTCCTTCTAATGAAAAGGATCCTTGTACTGATTCAGACAGTTTGTCAGGCAGACAAGTCCCCGCTGTTTCACATGCACTGAGGAAAAATATCATCACCATCAGCAAAAAAAATTTTAACTGTACATATTTTACAGTGTAATTTGGAAAAATAGGCAGAAAAGAACTGGTCTAGTATTATGGTGCGAAGGATTTGTAATATCTCTGAAGCAGCAGCATGTAATTATAAACTAGCATGGAAAGGACATTGATTATTATTTCTGACCTGGAAACAGGATGTATTAAGCATTTGCTTAATGGATCTCTGGTGTGGCCTGCGAGATGTAAAAAAAATAAAGAAAAAAGAAAAGGTTTTGGTGGCAAACAGAGGATGATGATTCCATGGGAACAAAAAAGATGAGACAAAAAAAACCTGTGTGCAAACTGTGTGTGGAGAACAAACAGGGCATGCATTCACTGGACTGATAAAGAGGTTACTGGGAGGAACGGATGATAATGTGTTTTCAAACTTAGCTTAAAATAAAAGGAGGCTGTTGTAGAAACACAACTCCTAAAAAATCATTCTCTTGCACCGAATTGATAATATGATAATGACAAAATAATTATCCTCCAATAGGCACATGACAAAATCAATCCTTAAAATATCTTATGTTTTTAACTGGACTTTAAGATGTATTCCATGCATGCTAGTTTTGCACATATTGGGACGTATACTGTACTCTCTCAGACACAAAGGTACCAAACTGTACTTTTCCTTGTCACTGAGGTGGTACCATCAAGGTTACATCTATTTCCAATTTTATTTCCAATTTTATTTGTATAGCACTTTTTACAATAGACATTGTCTCAAAACAGGTTTACAGAAATATCAACACCGTATACTGATATTAAAGGTGCGAATTTATTGTATCTTTAGTATGTAACTTTTACCTACAATTGTTAAGATGCTTCAATACAGGACTTTGGTCAACAAATGTTGTTTTTAAATTTGCTATATAAATAAATGTGAGAATATAGTTTACTTTTATTAAATTAAGGTATAAAATTGGACCTTAGGTAAGGTGCACGTTCTTAGGTAGTAAGTTCTTTCTTGTTGCAGTAAGGAAAAGTACAGTTTGGTACCTTTGTTTCTGAGAATAGGTGGACCAATTGGTGTTGTTTTTTTTATAGTAAAATATATCCATTTCAAACAGAGCTGGATTGACCCTCTTGAGGTCTGTATATTTTTTTCTTCTGTGTGCCAGAATATTTTCAATGAAAGAAATAAAGTATGATCTTGTGAGATTTCGACAAGCTTTACCCATGTACTCTTAGATGTGATATCATGAATCTCATTAAAATTTGACTGCAAAAATATAATGGTCTACAGTCTTGGAATATCAAATGGTTCAGTTTAGCACCCTACAGTGTTCTTTGGTTTATCTGTTTGGGAGAGGCCTTAAAGGTTCTTTGTAAAAAATCCCATAAAAGAGGGTTTCACTTCAGATTCCAGGTTGCAGAACCCCGTTAGAGCAGGGGTTCTCAAACTTTTTGTAGACTGGGACCCCTTAAAATAAAGTAGGTTTATGTCATGAACATTATGTAAATGAGTACCATAATATTTGAGCCAAAGTGATTTCTATTTCTAAACTTTCCACTGAGAGTACACATTAGGTCCAAGTTGACATTATTTATAGGCTACCTGATTTTAACTTACTGAGGTGTGCCTTAAATCCATTTATTTCAAGGGAGCGGCCACATATTCTAATAACTGCAACTACTGAATAATATATTCAATAACGTAAATAATAATGGGCTGTGATTCCCATGACTACAACTACATTAAGTCAGGGATTCCCTAGATATCACTTCACTCATCCCTGCTTTAGATAATGAATCAGTTAACAATTCAAATAACCCTTTTGGAATCCTACATGCGTGTGCCTCAAAAACGTTAAACTATGATATGTAGCATCAAATGTCCCAACTCACATTTTGGTACATGAACATGAATGAGAAAAAAAAACTTAAAAAAATTGTTGATAAATGTTTAGGTTAATAATTCTGTGAGATCTCCGTTGCTGATCATTCACTGTAGTCTGTTTTCACTTCTCTTGTTTGTACAGATGCTTGTACCTCACCCCCCAGAGATTACAGAGCCATTTAGCAACCTAATCATGAATCCCCATCACATTTTAAAATGCATATGTCATGTTATTATGTTCACTTATTGTGTTAATAAAGTTTAGGTCATCATTTGGGCTTTAAATTCTCCACAAATTAAGCGGGGTACTATGCCAGCCTTGTTATTTTATTGACTTTTCACTATGCAGCTCCAACTACACCACACCTCCATGGGAATAAACAAAATTTTGTATTAGTAACAGACCAACAGCTGCTAGTGGGCTTTGTTGATTCAGCTTTAGCAACTGTCAAAACATGAGTGAGACATTTCCCCCTCTGAGATGTAAACCCACAAGCTATCAAAAGAAAATGAAGGAAGTGCATGACAGCCTAAGGCTACGTTTATCTGATAACCACTTCTCAGAGTTTTCACATGACATTTAATCTCAATTGTTTGTTCCTGCATGTAGAATGACTAATACACTTTAGTATTCTTAACTAATGTCTGTTAAGGATATTCCTGCAATGGACTGACTGATGTCCCATTCAGGGTGTGTCCCCACCTTGTTCCCTGGATAGGCTCCGGATCCACCGTGACCCTGACCAAGATAAAGCAGTTACTGAAAATGACTGGTGTAACTGTAAACATTAGAGCAAAAATAAATAAAGTTAAGAATAATTTCCTAGATTTAACTAAATATCACAATGAAATAATTGTTTTAGACTTTTTTGGATAACTTCACTGTCCACTTTATTAGGAAGACCTATACAACTGAATATTTATGCATTTATGCAGTTATCTAATCAGCCAATCATGTGGCTGCAGTACAATGCACAAAAAAAACCCCCCCAAAAAAAAAAAAAAAAAAACAACAACAACCACGCACATACAGGTCAAGAACTTCTCAAGCGAACAGTTAAGTTCACATCAAACATTAGAGTTGGGGAAAAGTGTGATCTTTGTCACTTTGTGATCCAGGGCATGGATGTTGGTACCAGAAGGACTTCTGAAGTATTTCTGTATGTAAGTATTTCTGAAACTGCTGATGTCCTGGGAATTTCACACACAACAGTCTTTAGAGTTTATACAGAATGGTGCAAAAAACAAAAAACATTGAGTGAGCAACAGCTCTGCAGGGTGGTACATAAGGCCAGTAGCTGCCACATGATTGGCTGATTAGATAACTGCAGGAATATGAATATATGTATGTATGTATGTATGTATGT
Source organism: Ameiurus melas (assembly GCA_012411365.1). NCBI lineage: Eukaryota > Metazoa > Chordata > Actinopteri > Siluriformes > Ictaluridae > Ameiurus > Ameiurus melas. The sequence continues at coordinate 12,093,555 of CM022773.1, read as the reverse complement.
ATATATGTATATATATATATATATATATATATATATATATATATATATATATATATATATATATATATATATATATATATATATATATATATACACACACACACACACACACAACACACACCACAGCTGTCTCTACATAGACAACAAGATTAGGAAAAAATTAATGCTCATTAGGTAAAGGAATGTACACGATTACAGGCCAATAAAACCCGGTTTTCATTACTCTGCTTTTCCTCTGTAGTCGGTTCTGTCAGGATGACAAAAAAAAAGCCGATTTGCAACGTGCGTGGTCCTCCTTTAAATAAGCCCCGCCCCGAAATCAGTCGATCAAATTCTGCATCGCGCTCCTGCGCCTCAGACCAATCACGTTTCTCTGGGGCGGGGTTATCGCGGTGGTCCGGGAAAACGTCAACCAATCAAAGTGCGATTACTTTGAACCAACAGTTTACGAAAAGCATCGCTCGCCTTGTGAGGCGGATATTATTCATGTTCACCGAGCCGCTGTTTAAGGTGACATGACAGCACATAGCGGAGCGGGGAAATGATATAACGGTCTAACTGTCACACAAACACACCCATGTGCCGCTATTCAGTAGGAACAGGGTTGTTTAAAAAAATGATTATAGTAATTAAAGCAGGTTTACATGAACTCAGAGGTATAACAAACTTTCTGCTGGGATTATTATTTAGAAACGGATGTATCAACGCCAGCATATACACCCGCGTGCTCCTGAGAGCTGGAGAGATATTTCCTTTTTAAATCCTATTAAATATGTGTGACATCAGCTGTGACATAGTCATGGGACTATTTGAACATGGACACGCCCACCGCCCCACAATGAGCCTTCGCATGACTGCCTTCAGAGACAGAGTAGTGAAAGGGGGTTGTTCAGGTCCTCCTCCGGCACTCTGCGCTTTAACCGTTAGCTGATAAAGTCCACTCTGGAGCATCAGACTCTCTCACACACACACACACTTTCCTCTCTCGTTACTCGGTGTGGGAGAGTTTGGTGTTTTCCAACGTGTATAATAATGTCGTATGTAACTTTAGAGACGGCCCCTTAATTTCCGCGAATATCGAACCAACTTTTTTATTAACTCGCACACCGGGTTCCCGAACACGAACGTACACGCGGCTTCCGCAGTGACATTCCGAGCTGAGGACGAGCCTGTTAGAACCGTTATCTCTCCTGTAGAGATTTTCCTTTTTTTTTCTATTTTACATTTAAAGTCGGTATTAGTTCTAACTCATTTCAGCCAACATGAGAAGATCTTGTGCCATCTACGCCACCGGAATTGTGTGCGCTCATCTGCTCATAGTGGGAATCGCCCTGATGGTGGCTCAGGTCTTCCAAACAATGATTCAGGAGAGGATAAAAAAGGTAAATTGCTTTCGTTTCTCTCTTCTGTTTTTTTTTAATAAATAAATAAATAAAGATATTAAAAATATATATTTTTTCTTTCTGGTGTCTTTCAAACGGTTTAAATGGAACGTTGAACCTAGCCGTTAACTCTTGCACCCTGGTCTGAACCCAGCACGTAGCGTTAGCTAACACAGAGCCGGGTGTAGCTTCTGTACAACCCTACTGTAGCTAATCCACACATACAGAGACAGACAGACAGACAGGTGTAGTTATAAAGTTACACAGAACCAGTGAGGGGGGTTTATACAGTAGCGCTTTAATGTTTGGTGTGTGTGTGTGTGTGTGTGTGTGTGTGTGTGTTTAGTTCCCCACCGGTATCCCTGCACTGTACTGCTCCTTTTTGTTGGTCAGAATGAATTCTGTTAGAAATGGTCCTGCTTGTAGGAAAGTCACATTTTTATTTATTTAGTTATTTATTTATTTATTATTATTTTTTACCACAAATGTTTTTGTTTTTATTTATTGTCATTTCACACCCTCTTACATGCTAATCCATTCGGCTCATTTACCGAGTGTGTGATGCTAATCCTAACCTCTCCTGGCCACCTGACCGTGTGTGTGTGCGTGTGTGTGTGTGTGTGTGTGTGCGTGTGTGTGTGTGTGTGTGTGTGTTGTCTGTGATGCGGAGAAAGACTGTGTAGTGTGCATGTCGTTTCTTTTCTCCTCGTCGATCTATCTTAAACAACTCTTTCTTTTTCACAATATATACGGGTTTTTTTCTTCTTTCTGTCTTTTTTTTTTTAAAGCGTGGAGCAGCTGTTTCGTCCTCTATTCTAGAGAGATTGAGTGAGGCTGTAGCTGGCTTTAATGGCTGGGGAGGTGTAGTGTTCTCTCTCTCTCTCTCTCTCTCTCTCTCTCTCTCTCTGGGTGAGGGGTCTTATAGCTGGTAAAGCACGGGTGGAAATCTCATTCAGGAATGCTTGGAAAACTCTAACACTCCCATATAGGTGATTATATATGTATACACAAAGCACACACACACACACACACACACACATATATATATATATGTGTGTGTATGTGTGTGTGTATATATGTCTATTAGTGAGCACTAAGGCGTAGCACAAGTCTTAGTCTGTCTGAGTAGTGTGTGTGTGTATCTATCTATATATTTATATATTTATATCTACATCTCATAACCAAGTTTCACTCAGGAGTTAATAGTTAAGTCCACAACTGGGTGATAGATGATGATCAAAGTATGCTTTTCTGAGAATATTGTGTGTATCACCAGTACAGCCACCAACCCCAAACCAGCTGATTTAGACCTTACTTTCTTCCCTGTCAAATTTTCAAGTTCCGTGTTGGGATATATTTGGCCCCTAGTTTCAAACCTTTTTATTTGAACTGGTTTCGAGGACAACTTGAGCCACTTTTCAAGCCCTCAGGGCCTGCGTATTTCTTGATCTGGGTGTGGAATGAGCGAAGTTATTTTGCTTGTACCTATTGTAGATGTAAACCATGACACTGTTTTTCTTTTGTCTTCCCAAAACATGTAGTGTTCTTTAATTAATGTATATACATGCTGGCTTGTTTCCTGTCTACATTTGTAATATGTTTGTAAATCAACTTTTTATTACTTTTTGACTTTCTACCTATAATGTATGGTTTAATGTATTTATAATGTCGGTTAATAATTTCTAGCTAAATGATTTCCCAACAATGCCTAAACCAGTTCCCATCCCCCCGTCCTTACATGTTCTTTCTTGTTGTAATTTCAAGACTGTTCAGTGTGCTTGGCCTTTTAGGTAGAAATGGGGGAGGACAACTGCAAAAACACGCAAAATAAAGTCACTATTAGTCACCGTGCCAGGTGAAGGTCCTGTGGACACTTGTGTTGTTTAATGTTCAGTACCACTTCGAAGGACATTTCTAGACCTCTATTTTCAAGGCTGGTGGCATGGCCAGTTGGTTAAAGGGTTATCATAAACGCCTGGAAAATGTCAAAACACTGTTTGTTCTCTTCATGAAGTGCCTCCTTTTGGCGAGGACACCCAGCCTTCCAAACCTAAATACATATATTTGAGGTGCTCCATACTCATGACGTGATTAAAAAGTAAACACTTAGGTGTGGTGTGATTAAATTCCGAGAATTTGACTTTTGACATATTTGTTACGAGCCAATCAGCCTAAATAAAACATACATAGACATGTTGGAAGATTAGCTCAGCATTTCAGTAAGCCTGAATCAACGCAGGCCTATTGTAACGAGCTGTGTGGCCTTACTGAACCGTGTCCTGTCATAGATGAAAGAGCATGTTTAATAGAAACTTTCTGAAGTACATCATACTTTGCTCACAGCGCAAGGAAAGCAACCAGGAAGTACTTCTGAAAGGATCCTTTTTTATAATAGTCTTTTCGGATAAACAACAATGAGATGTTTCACGGTATTACTGAGCGGCCCTTATGAACCAACAACTTCAGTAGCTCTCTTGTATTCGATGCAATAATAAGTGTATGATGATCAGCTGTAGTTTTCCTTATAGGCTTAAAATGGCATTTAAATTCTTGTAGATTATTCATTGAAAAATATTTCCTTTCTACTAGGTGAATAACATTTCATTGGTTCACACGTTTCTAGTGCAAGTGCTTTTTGTGTAATTTAACTGATTTCACATTTACATAATCAAGGCTTGATGGCCAGTGGATATACATTATTTCTTCTGTTGCATAACCATGAAACAACAGAATTCTATGATTATGACAGTCAAGATTTTTTATTATAATGAAGCAGCTGTTTAAAGAAGTAAAAAAACCAGCGTAAGCTTCCCTGTTTTGGATTTCAGCTGACGGGACAGATAAAGGTTTTTAAGAAACAAGACAAAGTTGTCTGCTGACTAGACGTTGTCTTTTTCCCATTTGGCTGACTGCTTTGTCTCTGTTCCTTTGGATTTCCTCAGCACAGCACGTGGAGATCATTTGACATATTACACCAAAACCCTACAGACCTAGTGAACTTCAAACAGCATTATTTATTAGGGCAGAACTCCACTAACGTGAACTGAACTGTGTAAACAGGCAGCTTCATTTAAGTTTCGGTAGAGGTTAAGTCAATATTAGGAAGTACTGAGAATGTGACATGGTTAATGGCTTACAGGACCTGTAATGGCTTAAAGGTCTTAATTTTTGCGAAGATGCATAATGATCATCTTCATTTTTTCTTTGAGAAGTGTTCAATCTTCTACAGAATTACTAATGTACATCTTGACTTTTCAGGAGATCACCCTGGGTGAAAACAGTCGAGTACTGGGTGGCTGGATAAACCCTCCACCCCCAGTTTACATGCAGTATTTCTTCTTCAATGTTACTAACCCTGAAGAGTTCTTGGCTGGCATGGCAAAGCCTCATGTCACACAATTGGGACCTTATACATACCGGTAAGGAAAACACTTTGCATGCCAAGCTTGAAGTGCTAATTTTTTTTCTCTGTTTATTTTTGTCTTTCTGGGAATCAAGCAATTTGTTGGGCAGTTCTGTTTATTTTCTTTTTTTTTTTTAAAGCCCAGCACTCAGCTCTTGTCTGTTTATTTTTTAAGTCACATCTAATTGGTCCTGATGCCATGTAGATAGACCACAATGAAACAGAAAACAGGATCCGGAAATGACTCGGGAGAAAAGTGGAAGTCAAGGGTGGAGATGATAAATAGAGGGAAACATTTACTATGATGGACGTCATGGAACTTGAATTAGGTGTCAGCAAAAGAGTGATTTAACACAGCATGCCTTTTGGCCAACAAGTTGGTCGTTGATTACATGCTGCTATGTACTATTTACTGTCGGACGTTTAAACAATTGACCCAATGTCTCTCATCATGTAATCAGGGAATACAGGCCCAGAGAGAACGTGACATTCTTGGAAAATGGTACCAAGGTCTTTGCCACGAATCCCAAGAGTTTCGTGTTTCTTCCGGAAATGTCTGTCGGAGACCCTGAGGTGGACCTCTTGACCACTCCCAACATCCCATTCATAGTAAGTTTGGGTTTTTTTTTTGTGGAAATGGCTATTACACCTTATCACTTAATTGATCACACCACTATGTTATTTGGCATATATATGTGTATGTGTGTGTGTGTGTGTGTGTGTATGTGGACACAATGGCCTGATGTCAACTGTACTGAACATGAGTTCAGCCTTATCTCTAACTCCCATATTTCTCTGCAGGCCGTCATGAATGAAATGCACTCCTATTCTTTTTACATCCGCCCGTTGATCTCTATATATATAAAATCTCTGGGTGTCGAAATGTTCATGACACGCACCGTGCACGAGTTTCTATGGGGTTTCAAGGATCCACTGATGACTAAACTTCATGCCTTGAAGCCTGAGGTGGATGAATACTTTGGCCTCATGTACAAGGTGAGAATTTTAAAAGATTTTGCTTTAGAATTAAAACATCTCAAAAACACTAGTAATCTAAATAAAGATTACAGGAAATCCTTCTTTGGTGTTAGTGCTTTATGATGTCAAAAAATTTGGGATTACGACGTTGACAAAAACCACCATACAGGCCAGTCAGGGCAGGTCCTCCGTCTTAAATTTAGCACCCGCCCTAGCAGCAAATACACACAAATACGTCACCCTGTGTAATATTTGTCAGTGTTGCCTATACAGACGCTCTTAGAAATTGATGACCTGGCTAATCCTGATTGGGTATGGCTTTAGTAGACTTTCCTATAACTTAAATGCAGCATGTAATTAAACGCCAGAGCCATATCTCCCTGTAGTTCTCGCCTGGTTTCCCGTTGAAGCTAAGCAAGGTTGAGTCTGGATGGAGACCTTCTGGGGAAAGCTAACATTGCCTCTGGAAGTGGTATTTGTGAGGTCAGCAGGGGGCGCTCACCCTGTTTATTGTATCGGTCATAATGCTCCAGTATAGTGACGGGGACACTATACTGTAGAAACAGCATGGTCTTTTGGATGAGACATTAAACTGAGGACCTGACTCTCTGTGGTCATTAAAAATCCCACGACCCTTCTTGTAAAAAGTAGGGGTATAACCCTGGTGTCCTGGTGAAATTCTCCCATTGGTCCTTCTCCATCATGACCCCCAAATAATCCCCATCTTTGAATTGGCTACACCACTCTCTCCACTAATAGCTGGTGAGCGTTCTGGCACTCTGTGGCTCCATGGCATCATCCAGGTGGATGCTACACACTAGTGGTGGTTGAGGAGCTCCCCCTCTCCATACTATGTAAAGTGATTTGAGTGTCTAGAAAAGTGCTATATAAATGTAACTAACTAAATAGACAAAAATGAATGAAAACCAGTTTGACGCCCTCAATGTTACTTGAACCCTCGCCCTGATGCTGGATGTATTTGTGGTTGTGACAGTGGTATCCAGTGAATAAATCATCAGTCTGTTAAATGTGCAGGTTGCCATATCTAGGTCTCTAGTGTTTTGCTGCCGTCTGTTAATTAATAATTTTTTTTCTTGGGTCATTTTTAATTAGAAAAATGGAACCCATGAAGGTGAATTTGTCTTCCATACTGGAGAGAAAAACTACATGGACTATGGCAAGATCGACACCTGGAACGGAATAAGGTACCCAGTGCTTTGCGTGACGTTCCCCTTGGTCTAGTTGGCTTGTGTGTTTACCAGTGAAATGGCCTTGTCTCAACTTTTGCTTGCTGAACTTTAGATGCTTGCACTGCACTGCGAATGTGCCAAGCAAAAAAAAAAAAAACACGGACTGCTCACATTCCCATGCTTCACTTTAGTGTCATGTCTAATATTCTTTAAGCAAAAAAGATTTCCTTTTTTTTACCTGATCAATAAAAATGAATGATTATGAACATATTGAGCATGATAAGCAGCACGTGTTTTGTGTTGTAAATGGTGTAGCACACCGCATTCTCAGCCCAGTTAGTGTACCTTCTTTATGCTTAAAATAAATGCATGGATTCTTTCTCATCCCGTTTTTGCAGAAAGATGACCTGGTGGTCATCGGAGCAGAGCAACATGATTAACGGCACAGACGGCAGCGTGTTCCACACCTTCCTGTCCAGAGACGAGCTGCTCTACATCTTTGCTGCGGATCTCTGCAGGTAAGCTACACGTCGAGACCTCTGCTAAGAACGGTCGTAGTCGTCTACAATTTAAATGTCTCATACACACGCACCCAATTCCCTTCACTACTTATAGTTGTGTTCAAATGATTACACATCATTTGAGTGGCCTCCATTCATTGTTTTTTCCCGTATGCAGGTCAATCCATCTGGGATATGTACATGATACCGAGGTGAAGGGGATTCCAGCGTTCCGCTTCGCTCCTCCCCCTGATGTCCTTGCTGCTCGGGATGAGAATCCCTCCAACGCTGGCTTCTGCGTTCCTGCTAATCAATGCCTGAGTAAAGGAGTGCTTAAAGTCAGCGTGTGTCGCGAAGGTAAGAAAGAGCCAAGGACATGGTTCAAATGCATCCTATCAGTCACGCCATACTGTCCTGTCGTGTTCAATGACTTGCTGTTGAAGTACTGGGAATTTTTAGACTATCACAAAAACCCCCAAAGCAATACAGTATTCAATCAGTGCATTAAAAAATGGTGCCTGAGTGCACTTTAACCTACAAAGATGCAATTGCCGTATCATTTAATCCTATACATACCATTTAAAACAAATGTCTTTGGAAGTTTTTGTTGAACATCCTAAAACACAGCAGTAAATCATTACTTTTGAAGAAATACACCAATAAGTCACATGAGGGTTAATGCATTCAACTGCACAAACTATGGAAGGGGTAGTTTTGCTACCTCACAGCACCAGTGAAACCGGTTCAATCCTGTTCTGTTCTAGGCTTGTGGCCTGTAATGGTTAACCGAGACACTGTGCGATTGTAGTGGACATTACTGATTTGTTACATTACTGAAATGATTGTTAGTATTCAAAAATAGATAAATAAATACAACTGAATTGTGAGCGCTGCCACGAGTGTGCGAGAGCAGTTCAGTTGTGTGAGCACTGAGACACGCTGCATTTCCTTTAAAGTAAAAAAAAAAAATCATTTGTAATGTTTAAAAAAACAATTTTAATAGTGTTCTGACATTTTGTGTTTAAATAAAAAGTAAAGTGTGTGTGTGTGTGTGTGTGTAAACACTTTGTGGAAATTAAAAAAAAAAACCATGGCCTTCATCCCTGTTGAAGTCCATGTCAGAAAGGACATCGAGTTGTATACATGTGCTTTTTGTTCTCTGACCAGCATTAGCAGCCTCTCAACTCCACTTCATCTCTGCTCTGTCTGTGTGTATTTGCTCTCTCCTGCACTGTGACAGAAATCAGAGTTCAGTACACAAACGTTTAATAAGTAACTCCAATTCAGAACCAAGCACTCCAGACTTGACATTTAATAGCAGCTTGATTGGGACATAGGCATGCTGTTCTCTTTATTGCTTCCTCAATAAGCCATCATGCTGATAGCAGTGGTTTTTTTTTTTTTTTCTCGTTTTTTTCACCCTCTGATGGTCATGTGACCGCTCTAATGATGACTCATCTATGTAGTTTTTTTTTTTACACCTCAGTCTTGATTAGTTTGAAGTAATGCTTCAAGTGAAACTGTTGTTTGAGAAGTAAAATAATTGCAGAACCTGTTGCACCGTTGGATTTTACACCAGTTGGGGGTGTATATATAGGCAACGGTCAAAGTCACACAAAGCAAATAAAATGTGGAATTTTGTTCCTTGCCTGTGGTAGTTTGACACGTCACTGTCCTGTTATAACCGGTTGCCAGCAGTTTTGGTGTATCTTTGGGTGAAAGTTCATTAAATTTGCAGATTGATTTTCACCTTTCCTATAAGGTGGCTGAACATTTTTTTGGAGACTGATTCCTTATGATTTGACATGTTTTCTACCCCCTCCCCCAATTTATAGGAGCACCTATAGTTGTTTCATTCCCACATTTCTACCAAGCTGATCAGAAGTATATTGATGCCATTGACGGGATGAGCCCAAACAAGGAAGAGCACGAAACATACCTTGACCTTAACCCGGTAAGCTGGTTTATCACATTAGCAAGCTCTTGATAACTTTGTTGGGAATAATTAGCTGATCTATTTATTCACCATTCAGCTGTTTACTCCGAGCATATTTTTTGTAACTTATAGCCTATGACCTGTTCTGACCAAAAACAGAAATGTGTTTGTGGGGGAAACTAATGAGACCATTTAGTCTGATTGTTTGAAGGTCACCACATGTCTGTAAAAATGGTTTTAATTGGATGTTTGGAGCTAACCTTCTTTTGAAAGTTTTACATGAATCTGTGACATTTAGTCCAAAAATATTGTATTACTTTTAGCTGGATGTACACCTTTTTATAAATGGTTTATTGTAATACTTTTGTTCCAGACGACTGGGGTTCCTATTCGTGCCTGTAAGAGAGCCCAGCTCAACGTTATAATGAAGAGGGTACCTGGCTTCCCGTAAGTACCAACTTCCCATGTCTCAGAATTGTCGTCTGTTTCATTTCATTTCATTCCATTCCGAAACCTTGGTTATGTAAAAAAATGTTTCCCATTTTGCAGTCAGACACGTCTCCTGAACGAAACCATCTTCCCTATTATGTATGTCAATGAGGTATGAGACTTTTTTTTCTTTTTTGAGCTTTTTTTTACCACATCTATGGCAGCACTGTATTGGTCACAGGTTAGAGACAGTTTTCCTTGTACAAATATTCAGTCCTTGCCTTTTTCCAGACCGCAACCATCGATGATGACTCTGCCTCCCAAATGAAAACTCTGCTTCTGATCATAACAATAGTGTCCAACTTCCCTGTCTTCATTGTGGGCATGGGTGCCTTTTTACTACTCATCTTCATTTTCTTGGTGTGCAGGAACCGTCAAAGAAAGGTACAATGCCTTTTATTATTATAATTTTTTTCTTTTCTAGTTTTATACAAGTGCTTGTTTACAAACTACCCAAAAATGTTTAGCAGTTATGTTCAAATTATAAGAATTACAATATTTTCAAGACAACAAGTACGAGAAACCTTTTTCCTAAATTTGTCTGCTTTAAGGAAACACTCAGCTTCACTTTATCGAATAAGTCTGATTTCATGTGCGAGTTGTTGATGTTTTAGAAAATGTCTTTAAAATTGCATGTGAGATACTTACTTACGTACATATAATAATCTAGTTTAATTTCTTTTAATTAATTTCACATTAATTGTTCTATTACTGTTGCCTTTTCTGCAGTCCAAATATTAATTTGATATGAATGAGCACATCTTCATAAGGGGGCATTTCACTAGCAATGTGTACTGTTAAAATGCTTTGTTAACTTCTGTGCGATTGACCGACGCTGCTGTGGTCGTGCATCCATGGGATTTTAAACGTTATGTTCGCATCAAACAGAGCAACTGCTGGAATATAAAAAATAAACGATGATCAAAATTAGTATTTGAGAATAGCTATGTTTTGAGTTACATACAGTAGCATCTTTCTAATTGCGAATAATTGTCTAAAGCAAATCATGTAACTGAGGGAAGGGGGGGGACTTCGCTTGAGCAAACGGTTGCGTCTCATTTGGTTACCTTTTCATACAAATCTAAAACCTGTTTGTACTATGTTTTGCATGAGGCTGGCAGTGTGCGTGTGATCGGGACTCGTGGAGGTTGAGCTATAGATAAGAATAGATAAGCAGCACGTGTTTTGTGTTGTAAATGGTGTAGCACATTAGTCTAATTATTGTCCGTGACAAACTACCGTGTGGGTCTGGTAATTTATAGATTTAAAAAAAATTATTTTTATTAAGGCGTTTGAACTGATAGCAGTAGCTCACTTTGTTTGGTTTCCAAGGCTATAAACAGACACTGTTATGAAGCCACAGGAAATGTAACCAAAGCAAAAATGTTCTCTTTAAGGAAGTCCCTGTTTCTCAGTAGGCAGCAAGGTGTGTCACATTCATTCAAAGAAATATAAAACCTCTCTAACACACTCAGCAGCACCCAGTAGGCGGGTCCTTGTGGTTAGGCGATAACGCGCAAAGCATTAATGTTTTTTTTATGTTCCCTTCCTATCCACCTGCATGAAGATTTAAGTGCATGAGGCTGTCAGTGCATGTGCTCTTTAACTAATACGTTTAAATTTTTACCACTACCCATGATCCACTGCACCAGTGGAAAAAAAACTAAAACCCCAAAGTAAACAAAAGTAAAAATGACTTGCTCGATTTTATATTATATTATATAGTAGGTTACGGAGTTTTTTATGTTTTATATGCAATTCAAAAAGTGTATTTTCTTGCATAATACTGCCATGTTTTAATTTTCAGTAACATTCTCCCTCCCCCTCTTTTTTTGTTGTTCCTGTTCAGAATGAAGTAAAACGTATTGATTTTACAGAAGCTTTTCATTCTTTTGCTGTAAGTCGATACTTCCCCCTTTTTTCCTTTCATTTGCTCACTATTTGCCTGTTCATAATTTAACTCTGATTATAAGAGGTGCTTCTTAATTTAGCCAGTTATAATTTTACTTTGAGTACCTATTTCTTTCAGGATTAAAAAAAAAAGGTTAACACGTACATGCATCACGTTCATTGCTGTATTCTGCATGGTCCATTTGGTTGAATGTAGATTACAGTTTTATAGTTCTGTGTTTTATCTCTTTGACATTTCTTTTAGATGTATTGGATTATTAGGTATTTTTTTGTAGATGAATGCGGGGAGGGGGGGTATGATGTAGGTTTAGATGTACAAGACTGAACAAGACTGCTGTTATAGTTAATAACACATTCACCATTTCAAGCATTCTAAACTTGCTTCCTGTATGTTCTGGCAGACGTCGAAAGACGATACGGCCTACACTCCGGTCAGCAACAAATCGGACGAGTCTCCTGAATCCCACAGCAACCAGCCTTTGAAGAACGGCTCTTACATCGCCATGTCACCAGTGGAAGCTCAGAAGTGTTGATAAAGATCACCGCGTGGTGTTCCCGCTAAGGGGATCCACATGTGTGACACTCTCTTCCGCTTTTCACCTTTTGATTCTTTCCACTGTGCAACATGTTCAGGCAGGTCAGCTCCTGGAAACCACTTTCGAACAAGACACCACTTTCTACGGCCGTCTTGATGGACCCACCTCTCCTCTGCTGACGTTCTTTTTCTTTTCTTTTTTTTCAAATTTTTTTATTTGCTGTTCAAGCATGGCCTTCTTGACCTGCCATATTTTTGGACAAGATTAAAATCGTACTACTCGAAAACACAGTGCTCTTTATCTAGTCATGTCCTCCAGGTCTACTGACTGACACTATTGTTGACTAGACACAAAGTGAATTAATAACACCTGCTCGCCTTTTGGGACCATATGCCCATGTGCATGTTCACCTGTTTGTAGTTCCTGTTTAAACCCTGTTTATTAGGGCTGTGAACAAAGAGCGAGTGTTTTTGTGTGAACACATTCAGGCTGCTAGTGGGAGCCATCTTGAACACCAGTGTTTAGGCCTCGGCAAGGCTGTTAAAATGTACGATGAAAGTTTATTGCCACACTACTGTATTGAGGTCTGCGCATCTGTGTGTTAGACTTCATCTAACAAAGCTCTTTATTTGCCATATCTTAACGTTTCCTAAAATATAAGGCAAACTTTGTTTGTCTCAGAGTTTTTAAAAAGCTAAAGGGTTGAGTGCAGTCATGGTCGTGGGGTGTAATTGTGTACGCCGTGTCTGGTGGTTTTTGTATGTATGTGTAGAAAGGCAGGCATGTTGGTGCTTGCGTACGTGCTGTCTCACTGCTGTGAGCTGATTTCTGAAGAGCAGCGTGCTCTCTTAAGCGTCATACAGTGCCAAGGAACGGTCACTAAATTGCAACGGTCCTTTCTAAACGTGTTAAAATGCCTGGATAAACTGCCCGTAGGGTACTCACTCCTTCAGCCTATGCCCGAGTCAGAGGGTCTCCTCTTTCGTGCTGTGAAAACGAGCTTTCGTTCCTCTTTTCCGAAAGGAAAGGAAAAGCAAGCTTACTAATCGCACAAGTAAGACTTGAACCCGCTCTCTGCCTTACACGTGTGAGTTTGCTGTGCGAATGGGCTTTGTAATGAAGTAGCGTCAGACCGCCTACGATCAAATCCAGTCTGTAGTCCAAACATCGGCAAGCCCTCAACCAAGCCCTCGTGTCCTGTTTAAGGCGTCTAATCTTCAACTCAGAGAATGCACAACTAGATTGACCTCCTTTACTCAGGCGGTTTGTTTACAGCCTCTTATCTCTAGTGACTTTGAGGGCTGACGACTGAAAAATCCAGTTCTGTATGTTGTGTGCACATGTTACTTCAGTTCATCTCTGTGAGGCAATAGGCGAATTAAAACCCACGATCGATAGATCTGGCACTTTGAAACACTGTGTCCTGTTGAATTTGTTGCTGTCGATTCTATCCATGATGTTGGAACATGATGCATTTGAGAAGAGAGTTTAAATGCCAGAAAAAGTCTACTTGGCAAAGGGAAAAAGTGCACTTTTGCTTTAAAAAAAATGGTCCTGCATATTTTGTGTAATTCAGTGCAGTGGTCCTCACTTGCATTTCAGATACGTGCTCAAATGTCTGTTTATCTGTGTATGCTTTAATTTTTTCTCTGTATCTATTTTGTTTGTTTTTTCTTTGTACTGATACAAAGTCTAGTCTTCTTCCTCTGCATATCATTTCTGCTAACAAATGCTGCACACCAGTACAGTTTTATTGTTATGAAAAGCGTTTCATATTCATTTGAACAAAGTGATTTATTATGGAGCCATACAATGTTAAATGATGTGGTACCATGTTAAACAAATTGTGAATGATCTGTCCATAAGCTCAGATTTGGAAATGTTGCATTTTACAGCTTTTCTGTTATTTGTTGGCACCAAGGCATGTTTCATTCAGTATTGTGTCAAACTGTTTAGACCTGAATTGAAATTTTGGACTGGAAGAGGATAGCAGTGTGCATACTGAGTGTTTCGCGTTCTAGCTAGTAAACAAACGGAGGTGCGAGGAAAGTAACTGGAACGTTTAGGCCCACACCTATGGCCTTCTTGGTATGCTTTTGTAGTCAGAAGTACACCGAGTTCCAATAATGGCCTTAAAAGACTAGGCTCAGAAAGCTGTGGACGAGTCTGCTGGTCCTCATTAACCCAAAGTGGAATATTCCACTTGTCCTGACTTGAATTTTTAACCTTCAACCTGAGCCGTTTCCACGCTTTTTACTGACTTTTGAGCCCAAACCTTCTCATTGCTTCACTCAGCTGTACGCTCGACCAAAGATAACCTTCTAGATATAGCCATCTCTCATTTGTTTGCTTTCACAGATAGAGCTGTAGTGCCATCAATTTGGCAATTTACGACATTCAAGGACAAAAGGCAAAAGTAAGTCAACGGTGTTTTCCAGATAATACTAAGGGAGATTTCTACAGCGTTTATAACAACTTTCAGCGCTGCGACAAAACTCAGTATTATGTATTGACACAGCAATACATTGTGTAAAGAGAATTTTTGTAAAGGTTTTGTATTCAAACACATTTATGTAACATGTTCAGTGATGTATGTTCATTATCGGGACTTTGTATAGTATTAATTATTTTGGTTCTTCCTGGTCTTCTAATATCTCACCCAAGTTTTTCTATTTTCTTTCTTCCCTCTTCAGAAATTAACGTGGTTCTGAGTGTCGTTCCACAATTGTGACGTTAAAACAGTGTGTGTGTGTATGATGTGCAAGTTCAGTGGCAGTGATTGAGAAGGCTTGTGTGTCTTTTCTCAAGAGGGTTTCGATTTTGAGAGTAACGACCCAAGTTTCCTAAGAAGCCACTGCACTGTTTTATCCGATGTGGAGTGCTATAGGAAGGCTGAGAGTCTGAGTGTGGTTTAAAGGGGGATTGCCATTGTGCCATACTGGGCACTAGAGAATTTAACCTTTTATGTTGTTTTTGTCCCTTAGATGAATGACGCCCTCCTTCAGGATGATACTCTAGTGCCATTGCATACTTGTTTACTGAGTTTTAGGAATTTACTAAAACTGTGTAGCAGAGTCAGTGTTTTCCATCACCTGCATTTCAGTTCACCTTCCCCATGTGATGAAGGATGGTTTTGATCATTTCATGATATTTGCTGCTGAAAAAGACAATCCCCACCTTATGTTAGGCGCGATGTTTATTTGAAAATAATATCCAATTTTAGTTTTAAAATTTACACTGCACAAATGTTTCTGCAATACCTTTTTGTAAAAATTTTTAGTGTCCTTTGCAAGAAATAAAGTTGCATTTACTGCAAAATGACCTGTCTCATGAGTCTTCTGTCAGTGCTGTTTGTTTGAAGGCAATAAACCACTACAGGTGAATAGGGTTTAAAAAAAACAAACTTTTAATATAATTCATTAAAATGAATCTTTCAGTTCATTGATGTTCTTATTTTGATTTTGTATTTGAATGTTTTTTCCAAATGACGTTTATTAAAATGGGGCTTCATTGAATGTCTGTGCATCCTAATCCAATACAGTGAGGGGAAATATGAATTCAGACACTTCTGTTTCGTTATTTAATATACTTCCCGTGGATATAAAATGTCTACACACCCTTGTTAAAATGGCAGGTTTTTGTGATGTAAAAAAATTATAATAATTAAACCTAGATAAATCATGTCAGAACTTTTTCCACCCTGAATGTGAAATTACAATCAGAAACATGTTAGGGAAACATTGAGAGAGAGAGAGAGAGGGGGAAAAAAACGTTCATAAGTGTGTATACCCTTTTACAACTGGGAATGTGTTTGGAATGAACGAACCATCCATCCATGCATCCATCCTGTACCGCTAACTCCTTTTCAGGGTCACGCGGAACCTGGAGCCTATCCCAGGGAGCATCGGGCACAAGGCAGGGTACACCCTGGACAGGGTGCCAGTCCATTGCAGGGCACAATCACACATTCACACACCCATTCATACACTACGGACACTTTGGACATGCTAATCAGCCTACCATGCATGTCTTTGGACTGGGGGAGGAAACCGGAGAACCCTGAGGAATCCCCCGCAGCACCAATTGAATTCAATCTTGTGTTCAAAAGTACAGTGCCTTGCAAAAGTATTTGGCCCCCTTGAACTTTTCAACCTTTTGCCACATTTCAGGCTTCAAACATAAAGATATAAATTTTTTATTTTTTTGTGAAGAATCACCAACAAGTGGGACAATTGTGAAGTGGAATGAAATCTATTGGATATTTTAAACTTTTTTACCAAATAAAAAACTGAAAAGTGGTGCGTGCAAAATTATTCGGCTCCTTTACTTTCAGTGCAGTAAACTCACTCCAGAAGTTCAGCGAGGATCTCTGAATGATCCAATGTTGTCCTAAATGACTGATGGTGATAAATAGAATCCACCTGTGTGTAATCAAGTCTCTGTATAAATGCACCTGCTCTGTGATAATCTCAGGGTTCTGTTGAAAGCGCAGAGAGCATCATGAAGACCAAGGAACACACCAGGCAGGTCCGTAATACTGTTGTGGAGAAGTTTAAAGCCGGATTTAGATACAAAAAGATTTCCCAAGCTTTAAACATCCCAAGGAGCACTGTGCAAGCGATCATTTTGAAATGGAAGGAGTATCAGACCACTGCAAATCTACCAAGACCTGGCCGTCCCTCTAAACTTTCAGCTCAAACAAGGAGAAGACTGATCAGAGATGCAGCCAAGAGGCCCATGATCACTCTGGATGAACTGCAGAGAACTACAGCTGAGGTGGGAGAGTCTGTCCATAGGACAACAATCAGTCGTACACTGCACAAATCTGGCCTTTATGGAAGAGTGGCAAGAAGAAAAGCCATTTCTCAACGTTTGGTGTGACGTTTGGTGTGTCTCCCAGGTGGCTTGTGGCAAACTTTAGACGAGACTTTTTATGGATATCTTTGAGAAATGGCTTTCTTCTTGCCACTCTTCCATAAAGGCCAGATTTGTGCAGTGTACGACTGGGAGGCTGTGAAGAGACCTACAGAAACATTAAAGGAGCTGCAGGAATATCTGACAAGTACCGATTACTCTCTGCATGTGATAACAATCTGGTATTCTTCACATGTCTGGGCTATGGGGTAGGGAGGCTAGATGAAAGCCTTTCTCACAAAAAAACATTCAAACTCAACTAAATCACCCCAAACCTTGTGTCAAAATGTGTATGGTCTGATGAGACCAATTCCAAAAGGTATAATAATTCCAAAAGGTATGTTTGGTGCAGATAAAAGCACATCAACAAAGGTTCCCAACACCCCCAGTGAAGCATGGTGGTGGCAGCATCATGCTTCAGGGCTGCTTTTCTTCAGCCAGAACTGGGACTTTTATCAGGTAAAGAGAATCATGAATAGCTACAAATACGATTTTAGTGCAAAACCTTCAGGTGTCCGCTAGTAAACTGAAGATAAAAAGGAATTTTACCTTTCAGCATGATAATGACCCAAAGCATACTTTCAAATCAACAAAGGAATCAATGAAGATCAATGTTTTTGAATGACCTATCCAGAGTCCAGACCTGAATCCAACTAAAAACCTGTGGGGTGACCTGAAGCAGTCTGTGCACAGGAGATGCCCTCACAATTTGATGGAGCTAGAATGTTTTTGTAAGAAAGAATACGAAAATATTGCCAAGTCAAGATGTGCCACGCTGATAGACTCTTACCCAAAAAGACTGAGTGGTGTAATAGTCAATCAAACAAATAATTAATTTAGTGGTGTGCACACTTATGCAACTAGGTTATTGTAAGGTTGTTCTCCCCCCCCCCCCCCACCCCCCACCAAGAAAAAGAGTTACTTTATTTGTGTACTTTTTGGCAATTTTACTTTAAAGGTAAGAAAAGATCTGACATAATTTATCGTAGTTTCATTCTTTTACTTCACAAAAACCTGCCATTTTAACAGGAGTCTGTAGACTTTTGTTTTTTATACATCCACTGTAAATATTTTTTATCTCAGAAAAGACACTCTTATGAAGAGTAAGATTAAGTAAGGGTATGAGTTAAGCGGTGCGTGTGTGGTCCAGCTTCAGCTTCACCATCTTCCAATATAAACACAACTAAATCTTGTAGTCTGGGTCGCATCACAGCACATGTTAAGAGATTTTGGCCTGTTTATGTTAAAAACCATGAAACTCTTTACCACAAACTTACTATGTTAGACATTCTGGTCAGAGATGAAAAGGGTTTTCAAATTGGTTAAAGTCACACAGAATACTCTGACCTTTATTGTGCATTTAGATGTTTAAAAAAAATAAAAATAAAAATAGCCATTATACTGAATGAGTTTTCTCCTTTTACATGCCATTTTTCTTGCAATCAATCCAAAACTATGTCAATAGGGCACTATTTACATGTATTGTCATGTTGGAAACATAGTGAGTTAGAAACATTTAATCCTGTAATGCATAATCCATTGCATGTCGTGTACATATATTGTACCCCAGTGCAGCGGTCTCCAACCTTTTTTGCGCCACGGACCGGTTTAATATCAGACAATATTTTCACGGACCGGCCTTTAAGGTGTGGCGGATAAATACAACAAAATAAAATGATACGACCGGCATAAAAACTGGGGTATTTTTTAAAAATATAATAATAAACGTGAATCCAATGTGAAATCGCAACTTTATTAGCAGCGTCCTGGTAACATCACACCAACAACATAACATGAGTGACATCCGCTCTGCCCCCTAACGCTTAACGTATCACGTGACCGAGACAAGCGTCTTGACATGCGTCTAGAGTGAGTCATAGACGGATGTAACGGAGAGAATCCGGTCATTTTTTCAAAATAAGACATCTTTCAGACTCAGATAGTAAATAAAACGGAAATAATGTAAGTTATTTTTTCTTTCTGTGCGGCCCGGTACCAAATGACCCACGGACTGGAACCGGTCCGCGGCCCGTGGGTTGGGGACCACTGCCCTAGTGTCCATTAAATACACATAATCCACTATGGTTTGATTCATGTGCACCTTAGCTAAGAAATGCAGTGAGTGAACACTGCGTTAGTGTAACCTCACACATCTCGCAAAGGAGTGGATTCATTGTTTTGTAAAATCATATGTATTGGCACAAATAGCTAACTACAGTGCTGTGAAAAATATTCGCCCCTGATTTCTTCTGGTTTTGTGTATCTCATTGTATCTCATACTAAATAGTTTTAGATCTTCAAACGAAACACAATATAAAACAAAGGCAACCTGAGTAAACACATTGAAGCAAAAAAAAAGTTATCCAACACCTATAGCAGATGGGAAAAACTAATTGCCCCCTTAAACATAAAATATGCTTGTGGCAAGTTTAGCAGCAATAACTGCAACTGGACTAGGACTAGGACTTACTCCTATGCTTTGGATCATCGTCTTGCTTGAGTTTCAATTTACAAACTGAAGACCGGACATTCTCCTTTAGGATTTTCTGATAAAGAACTGAATTTATGTTTCCCTCAATTACTGCAAGTTGCCCAGGCCCTGAAGCAGCAAAGCATCCCCACACCATCACACATCCACCACCATGCTTCACTGTAGGTATGATGTTCTTTTTGTGGAATTCTGTGTTTGGTTTATGCCAAATGTAACGTGACCCCTGTCTTCCAAACAGTTCCACTTTCAACTCATCAGTCCACAGAACAGTCTCCCAAAGGGTTTGAGGATCATCAAGATGTGTTTCCGCAAAATTCAGATGAGCTTTAATGTTCTTATGCGTTAGCAGGGGTTTTCACCTCACCAGTCTTCCATGGATGCCATTTTTGCGCAGTGTTTTTCTGATAGTGGAGTCATGAACAGTGACCTTTATTGATGCAATAGAGGCCTGTAGCTCCTTTGATGTTGTTCTTGGCTCTTTTGTGACTTCCTGGATGAGTATTTACTGTGCTCTTGGAGGACTTTTTGAAGGTCGGCCACTTTTGGGAAGGTTCACTACTCAGCTGAGTTTTTCCATTTGGAGATAATGGCTCTCACTGTTATTCTCTGGAGCCCCAGAGCCTTTGAAATAGCTTTGTAACCCTTCCCAGACTGATGTAATTCAATACCCTTCTTCCTCATCATTTCTAGAATTTCTTTTAACTTTGGCATAGTGTGTTACTGGGTAAGACCTTTTAACCAGCTTCATGCTGTTTCAAAAAGTTATATTTAAGTGTTGATTTGATTGAACAGTCTAGTCCAGCTGAACCCCATTATAAATGCAGTTTCATAGATTTGGGGAATTAGTAACTACAGGGGCAAATACATTTTCGCACAGGCCCAGTTGGTGTAGGATAACTTTTTGCTTCAATAAAAAACATTATCAATTTGTGTTTACTCAGTTTGCCTTTCTTTTATTTTACATTTTGTTTTAATTTCTGAAACAATTTAGTATGAGATATACATGAAAACAGAAGAAATCAGGATGGGGCAAATGCTTTTTTTTCACAGCATCGTAATATGCATATTTATGTGAGAAAATTTAACTATTGTCACAGAGTGATGAGAAATCCTGTGTAGTGAAGTGTTTAAAATTGTTTCCTTCAATCTCCAGTCCTGTTCCCTATAATAGTGGAAGGGTATCAAAAGCCTTCAGGTGCAATGAAGACACATTTGGTCTTTAAACAAGGCCCTTTTGACTATTAATATGTCATTAAGTGAATTACAGAGTCTAATTCTTTTTCCAATTTTGTAAGTGAAAAGTTCATTGTTTCTCTTGTGAAATCCTGGCTACAAATCAGTTTACATTTGAACAACAATAGAAGGTTCAGTAGATCTAGTAATCGTTTAAAAATTCTCTGAGCTTGTCCAGGCACTCTTCCTCCTACGTATAAATTTTTTAAGATGTTAAAATACAGCTCTGAAGAACCAACATGCTCCACCTTGCCTCTGAGGAACTCTGGCTATTACTGCAAACTATTGTGCTCATACTGTAACTCCTAATTAAACACCAGACATTTCTTTTGGACACCCACTACTAAAAATGTTTGTGCTTTTCCCACGATTGCATATGCAATATAAGTCTCAATATCAATCAAATGTATCATTGATACATCAATCCCATTTTACCCAGCCAATACTCCGAACTAATCTGATAATTAGTCATTTCATTCTATATGTAATAGAATATGAAGTTATTGGTAAATGGTCTGGAAAAGGTCTACCATCATTGTCATTTTTCTAATGACAAGCTTAAGATAAAAAGAATGATACCGATAAGGCAGTGGACTGGAAAACATTTCTGAGGCAATCCTATAATGATCCAAGCTGATAGCAGTTTGATAAGACACTCAATACTAGATCAGGACATCCCAATTGCACAAGGGTTCAGGAGGAACAATTCGATTAAATTTTATTTGTATAGTGCTTTTTACAATGGACATTGCCTCAAAGCAACTTTACAGTAGCATATAAACACAGGATACAGATTTTAAATGTGTGAATTTATTCATAATGATCAAGCAACGGTGGCAAGGAAAAACCCCTTAAGACGATATGAGGAAGAAACCTTGATCCACTGTTCACTTTAGGAAACTTGAGTGCAAAACTGTATATGGTAATTGCAGTCCTAAGGCCATAGCAGCAACCGTAGTCCCAGTGACTACAGCAAAATTGTCCATGTGAAATTGAGGTCCAAAACCATTCCCAAGCTTACTTCTAGCTGCGTGTGGTCCTAGTAGAAGTACTTCTGTCTTGTCAGAATTAAGAAAGAGGAATTTAATAAACTGGTGTGGCTTTGCTGTGCATCTTCAGCATAACAGTGGAAGCTAATTCCATGTATTGGAGAATATGTACTGCATATAACAGAGAAAGTTGAATGCAATCCACTGATTATATATATATATATATATATATATATATATATATATATATATATATATATATATATATAATTATTAATAATTAATAATAATTCCAATCATTTGAACCAAAGGTATGATATATAAAGTAAAAAGCAGTGGGCCTAAAACAGAACCTTGCGGTACACCAAACTTTACCCCAGTATGGGTGGAGAAGTTGCCATTTATATCTATAGACTGATAGAGATTGGTCAAATAAGACCTGAGCCAGGAGAGGGCCGTTCTCTTATTGGCAACATTTTCTTGTCTATCACGGAGAATAGTATGATCAATTGTATCAAAAGCTGCACTAAGGTCAAGCAACACAAGTAAGGAGACACAACCCTGATCAGAGGCCAGTATTAGGTCATTTACCACTTTAACCAGCGCTGTCTCTGTGCTATGACGAGGCCTAAATCCTGACTGATACATTTCATGAATGTTAGTCCTGTGTAGGTAAGAGCATAACGCTGTGCTACAGCATTTTCTAAGATCTTGGAGATAAAGGGGAGATTTGATATTGGCCTATGCCTGGACAATTGACAGGGGTCGAGGTCAGTTTTTTTAATCAGGTGTTTAATAACTACTAGTTTAAGTGATTTAGGTACATAGCCAGTACTAAGGGAAGAATTGATACATTTTAGATTACTTCCGGAATAATCTGCTTGAAGAAACGTAGGTAATGGATCTCTTCTATGTTCTACTGTGAATAGCATATGGGTTTATGAGATTTGCAAACCATTGCATTCTGTTTATATTTACATTTATTTACATTTTACATAGCGTCACAACTTTTTTGGAATAGGGGTTGTACATTTAGTGTGAAACTGGCAGGACGTGTACCTTACATTTTTCCACTCTAATAGCTAATGAAAAGTACATCAGTGATTCTATCATTTCTTCA
This sequence comes from Ameiurus melas, assembly GCA_012411365.1. Taxonomy (NCBI): domain Eukaryota; kingdom Metazoa; phylum Chordata; class Actinopteri; order Siluriformes; family Ictaluridae; genus Ameiurus; species Ameiurus melas. The sequence continues at coordinate 12,070,483 of CM022773.1, read as the reverse complement.
TGCTACCAGGCAAGATACATACTACAGGCACAAAAAGTACCCTTAAGGGTACTGCACCAATGACAAGGATAGGTACAGTTCAGTACGATCTACAAGCTAAAGGATGCAGTTTGGTCTGGAGAAACAGTCTAAACCTAGAGGCTACAGCAGATTTATATTGCTTCTTACATCTTGATTATAACACTTTCTTCTCCAGCAACCATTTTATCCTGTTCAGGGCCGTTGTGGATCTGGAAGGTATCTTGGGAACACTGAGTGCAAGGCAGGAATACACCTTGGATGGGGATGCTAGTCCACCACAGGGCAACATGCACACACATTCACACCTACGGACAATTTAACATAGCCAATTCACCTACCTGTATGTTTTTTGGAGGGAACAACAAAGTCATCAAGTCGTGATCTCAACCCACAAGTGGTTATCTCTTGAAAGGGTTTTGTCACCTCACACTTGTCCTCTACCTATTCTCATCACTGTGAATGAGCCAGGTAACCTGGACAAACTCTAGTTTAGTATTTAACCTTCCATTCTACTGATGTTCTGGACCACTAGGATAGTTTCCTTCAGCGGTAGGAGAGGCTGTACAATTTCAATATAAAAGTACAAATTATATACACACATTTTTGAATGGCTAGTTTTGTGCATGCACAACAGTTATCAATTATATAAATGGTTAGAATGTGATTAAGAAATCTCATAATATCCATTTATACCCAGAAATAAATCTATATGCTTGTGAACATGCTTAACTTTGAATCCTTCCCTCACTGACACCTCCAACACCCTAAATTTCCTAAATTCCAAGACTCAATGCTCAACTCCCTAAATTCTTAGAGAAATCCAAGAAAAACTTTAAAACATTCCTGAAGTTCATTGTCATCGAAATTCATGGGTCACCCACACATTGAGCAGTCTGACTGTTATTAAAGCAAATGTCTATCAAACTGTTACTATCTATTGTGGTGTAAGGAGTGTGCCTTTTTCTTCTGTGGTCTGTTTTTCATCCTGAAGTAGGTCCTGTTCCTCTGATCTGCGTATGTTTTTGTCTACTAAACGAAAAGACTCCATGAATTCATCAATGTCTATGCAGCCATCTTTGTTCATGTCTATGCTGACCACCAGTTCATTGATGGTGTCGCTGGAAATCTCCATTTTCAGATAGGCACTTAGCAGCTTCCATGTCTGACAGAAGTTTTCAAAAGAGATGAGGCCTGGAGAAAAGCAACATGAAAAACAGACCAGCCATAAATGCAACCTACCTGGTCGGTTTGTATTACAGCTTACAAAGAACGATGACAAGTAGGGGCTGGACCATGATTTGGGATATAAAGTGAACTGGGAGCTGGAAGACTAGAATCTGCTATCTATCATACCTGAGTTGTCTGTGTCCACTATTCTGAAGATGGTCTCCAGGGTGGAGCGGTGCCTGTAAAGAGTCTCCAGCAGCGTCTGCTCAATGTACTGTAAACACAAGAAGCAGGCCATTTTGTGGATAGTAAACATGGCACAAATCCTTTGACATCATATGTTTATGCATGCAAATAATTCATCAAATTAAAAGCGAATGGCTCATTCTTAGACAATCCAGATGTGTTAGGTCATTCCATAGCTGTAAATGCAGTTACAACAACTGGCCTACTTGGTATGTTGGTTCACCTTTATCATCTAAGATCCTTCTTCTCCTTGGAAAAAGGCAGACAGGATTGTAAAAAACTGCAAAGCTACTGAAGTTCGTTGTGTGCCAAATTAGAGGGATATATCTTGACCTTTTCCTAAAAAGACTGATGCATTTCTAGTTTCTAAGTATTTCAAATGAAATACTAAAATATTCTGAAGTACTAAAATATACAGAAATACTCAGATATAAGGTTTTATTAAAACTGGCGGTCTTGTAAATGAACCAGGCCAATCAGAGTAGGAAGGGGACTGCACTGGACTATGAAAGGAAAATCCAGGAATAGAACTGACATTTTCTGCTTTATCATGTCTTCATACTAAGCACTATTTTACCTCGCAGCTCGGTTCCTTTAAAGAGAGATTACGGAACCAGTTGTGGTAATCCAACATGTTGTTGGTGGTGCTGGTGAGGAGCTGAGAGCGCAGCATTCTCCAGGGCAATTCCAGGTGTAGCACCTGTCCTACAGCACTACTCCAGTCATTCAGAGAGATGAGACCTGAGAGTGGACCAAGAGGGAAAGATTTTGCTAGTCGTGTAATTATAATCAGAGCTTATATTAGTATAATAGATGTAATGGTGTACAAGTCATGTGTGGATTAGACTCTTTTGTAATTCCACTGTTTGTAGGGATTGGCACTAGCTTATATCCTCTTATGAAACCTGGCAAAGCGAGTGGCACTGAAATATTTAAAAGGAGCTAATTAAATTCCATTCAAAGAATAACAAGTTACTATATCTCCGATGTGCTAATGTAGGCAGAAACAGTGTTTCTGGATCTGGACATGTTTAAAGCAGGTATATTTTATTCAAGCATGGGCAGGAGAGTTTACAATTTTACAGCAAAACAAATATATAAGGAGTTCCTTATATAGAAGCAAAAATTTGACTATGACATGCAGAATATCAACTTTAATATTCAAACTCAAGAATCTGACTCAAGATAACCTGCTTTCATTTGATACCTGGCAACAGACTGTAGATGCAAATGCCATATTTAGAATAAATTACTGACCTTTAATAAACTATTTTACACATGAACTAATATGCCATGGCACACAGCTGGCCAAGAAACAACTAAGTATTAGATCTGACATGTATAAGACACAAAGGAACTCATAATTTTTATTTAAAATAGGAGATCATCACCATAGAGCAGAAATCAGTGATTTTTTTTTAATCGCATATCCGTCAAGGATAATTCAGCAGCGTTTCAAAGGAGAAGTCCACCCTGAACAATGAACATGTGATCCTCAGAGGCATCCAAAATTTATTCGATAATGAAATTCTAAGTTGACTTTACTAGTTTTGACATGTTGGTCTATTTTCACTTTGATTATCAGTTTCCTATATTACCCACAATGCCCTTCAACTGCCTGTCGATCGTGGTGCGAGTTGGTTTTATCCCTCACTTTTTCTCTATGCACGAGAGTCTGATGCAGCAGGGTTTTAGTCTGTTAGTCTGTCCAGCTCTCTCACATGTGCACTCTGTACAAACAGATCAGATTCCAAAGCTTTAACTTTCAATTGATAATACTGGCAAGACTGTTGAACTTGTCATCTCGTAGACTGCTACACAGCTGAGCCAAGTCTCTGCTGTAACTGAGTGCAACAAATCAGTGTGTATACATAGAGCTAAAAGATAGAGAGGGTGCACTTGTGTATTTCACTATTATACAATTTGTTCCATCATGGTTTTAGCAATGGGGGTGTCCAAAAATGAAAACAAAAACCTATGCTAGTATGTACAGAATAGACAGCTGGGTTGAATTTTCCTTTAAGTGCTTACTGGTAACCACACTTAAGCAACTTCACAGGACCTAAATCTTATCTTGTACAAAAACATGGATAAATACAGCATGCCTGTTGAGTCTGTGGTTTGTAAGAAGTACTGCACCTGTGTTCTTCTTATCATATTCCTGAAAAACACTGATGAGATCTGACTTGTGTGCAAACAGTTGCTCTCTCAGGACTTTAAGAGCAGAGTGCTCTGTTCGCCTGATACTGAACAGAAAAGGAAATAGAACATTAGTGTTCATTAAATACTGACATGCTGCCAAAGAAGCAGGATGGTATTCCCTTCAAAACTCATTCCCAACTGCAGTGAGCAAAATGGAAGCACTTTAAAAGGCACAAGCCATTTTTACATCTCATCATGTAAACATTTGTCATTTTTACAGTACATTGTACAGCTTTAAGGGAAACGCCAATAATGGTTGAATAACGCCATCTAGAGAGCAGACGTGGTAAAGCTTAACGATATTTGAGTTGTTATTGTAAAATGCAATTTCACTTACATTTATTCCGTGCTTATGTGAATTTAATTTAGCATGCATGTGCAGTGAATTAGGGAGAATTTTTAAACACAAACTCTAAAAACAGTGACATAACAAATCAGTGACTAAAATAAAAGTGTATAAAGGTTTGTTATACTGATTTGATATACGAGTGTAAAACAAAATAGAAAAATCAGCTTTAATTACCTTTGTCCAAAGCTCATCTCTCGGGTCTTACTGTTGGTCTGGTACTGGATAAAGTAAGGCACTAGATCTGGACCTAACCTGACCAGGGCTCCCCTGTTACTGCCAACCTCATAGTAGTTAGAGGCAGAAAAAATTGTGAGGACCTACAGACACAAATATGCCAACTATCATCCTTTACAATATCAAAAATGTATCCTTTATGTCAAATCAAGCACCTGATATCAAGAACATACAATTCAGTTTAATTCAGTTGTATTTGTATCACACTATACTATATATTAACAATATACAATGTCATAAAGAAGCTTTTCAGCAGTCTGGACGTAGAGTTCGATCCCTAATATGTAAGCCCAGGGTGACAGTGGCAAGGAAAATGTCTATGAGACAACATAAGGAAGAAACCTTGAGAGGAACTAGATTGAAAATTGAACCCATCCTCTTCTGTGTGAATTGTCATTCTTCCACAACTGTATGCTATAAAGTCAAACAGTGTGTTGAAAGGATGCTCAGCACGTGCATCATAGTCTTAATGATTACAGCAGCAGTTGTTAGTTACAAGTCTACAATATCCAGGTGAGATTATACACTGCAGCAAGAGTGAGATTTAAACTGTTTTGGGAAGTGCAAATCTTTAGGGTGTCCATGTGGGACCACAACATTCTGTATATATTGAAATATAGCCTGCTGTTAAGACACAGGCATAGAAGTAAACGAAAAATTGGTGAAATAAAAGAACATTCTGGAAGAATCCTTTAATTCCTTTATCCTTAATTCATTCATTAGGGCTAACATAGGCTTTGTGCTTGTCCACTGCATCTGTTTTGAACTGCCACTGAATTGGAAGAGACATTAACTGCACTCTTCTGTGTACATGAGCACACACACTCAAAATTGGCTTGCTTTGCTCTGACTGACCAGGTAAAAAGGTTTGGGCTTACACACCTTACGGTTGTGGCAGAACTCATATCCATCCTGCTTGCATTCGTGGGAGCGGATGATGAGCTGCAAGTTGTGTTTGTTTAAAAAGTCCTCAGTCACGTTGGGGCCCCAGTAACAACCTCCACCACGAACTTCATTCGGGATGCAGCCATCTTTATTCATGGGGTCACTCCAAAGCAAGTCCAGGATCTGATAATAATACACAACTTAAATTCAAAAACAAAAGTACTTCTCTTTTACCTAAACTTGCTAAGTTTTCCACATCCCACGTGGTGTTTATAAAGACTAGAGCCCTTTATTGTGTGACACTATTTTAGGCTCTGAAAAGTTTCTATTGATGCTAACACATTGGTAAATGCTTGGTAAGATCTAAGCCAGACAACAACTTGTTTCCAAGCCTGTCTATTACTATATAAGTGTCAAATGCTGCACTCAAAACCTACATTAAAACAAGTATATGCACAATGTGAACATATATTCTACACTCTGGTGATTCTAGAAACCAGACCAAAATACATCACACTTGTTATTCCTATTTAATAACAGACTATATCCCAAATCTTAAATACAAATTTTATGATGAAAATTATATGGTAAATAGAGAGACCAAATGGGATTCCTGATAAAATCTAGCTTCAGAAACTTAAGACTCTATCTTAGCTCTTCTGTGTTATGAAGTAACCTACACTATAAGGCCAAAAGTACTGTATGTGGACACCTGACCTTCACACCCATATGCGGTTCTTCCCCCAAACTGTAGCTACAATGTTGGAAAACCATAGTTGTCTAGAATGTCTTTATATGCTGTAGCATAAAGATTTCCTTTAACTGGAATGAAGAGGCCCAAACCTGTTCTAGCATGACAAGCCCCTTTGCACAAAGTGAGGTCTATGAAGACATGATTTGCCAAAGCTGATGTGGAAGAACTCGAGTGGCCTGCACAAAGCCTGACCTCAACCCCACTGAACACCTTGGGGATGTACAATAGTGCTGAGTGCTCCCCAGGCCTTCTTGCTGGACATCGGTGCCCGACCTTTTGTGCTCTTAAGGTTGAATGGGCACAATTTCCCAAAACCACAGTTAAATGACTGATATTAATGGCCATGGTTTGGATGTTCAATGATCAGGTATCCACATACTTTTGTCCTAAAAAAAAACTAGTCCACCTCTTTCCACTCATTGGTGATGTTGTTAGGGGTGTTGGTGGATCCTTTGGCTGATTCAGATGTTGTGGACATGTTAAAGTGTCTATAGGGCATGCTGCTGCAAGGCTGGGCTAAGCTGGTCTGTCTATGCTGAATCTTGAGCTCTTCCTCCATGGTCCGGGTCACGGTAGATGAGAAATCCTGCAAAGAACGGCACTGGAAAGTCGCCTGGGTTGGTAAGGACCTGAAATAAGTGAGCGAGGCATGCCTTCTGCTCAAAATACTATGCTTAGAGTTCATCAATTCATCTTCTATCTCTGAGTCCAATGAAGGCCGGATAGACACACTGATCTTCTGCTTCGGAGCCCTCAGAGCAGATACATACTGGAGAAAAACAGAAAACCGACCAGATAATTAACTAAACAATCATTTCCAAAATATCACATTATTATAGAAGTTGGTATTATAGGCACACAAGAACACTCATTATAATATACTGAAATTACGGTGTTGTTTAGTGTCCAGACTTGGTATTAAAACATTGCACATGTGAACTTAAGGAAATACATGTGAGATGGAAATACATGAATAATCACTCAAGAAAATCCACATAACTAAATAAATAATGTGCAAAAAAATCATGTGCACTTAAATGTGGAAGAAAAAAAATATTGAAAATTTAGGGATATTTATGTGGAATAATTGAAAACTTCACTTGAAAATGTGTAAAAAATCATGTGTGGAAAACAAATGAATGATTTGTAAAATATCACGTGAAAATCAAACAGTTGTGTGGGGGGAAAATCATGTGAAATCAAGAGAGACATATGGAAAAATTACGTGAAAATAAATGAACCATGTGCAAAACTCTCACATGTAGCTAAATGAATTGTGTAGAATTCAGTTGTGCAAAAATAAATCAACTTAGTGGACAAAAATCACATGGAAATAAATGAGTCATGTAAAAAAAAGAAAAAAAAAGTATCATGAGCAAAAATCATGTGTGAAAATAAATGAATCATTTATGATTCATTATGTGAAAATGAATTTTAAAAATCACAAAAATTTAAGATGAAAATGAAAATGTGAAACATAATGTGAGGTGTCTAAAACCAACATTTTCACATTAGTATTCACATGTGATGCTGATGTGATGTTTCTGTAAGGGTCTTCATAGGGGTAAGAGACATTACTGCACATTTGATTTCAGACATGGATTATTTAATTCACAACATTAACCCAATGACTTATTTCTGTCTTTTCTAAATGTTAATTTGCCTCAAGTAGATGCTGATCTGTTTGTGTCTGTTTGTTTTTTGGACTCACTCTGTGTCTGTCCACTCGGGCCAGCAGTGCCAGGTCTGTACTGTCTGAGATCCCCCCATGGACGATCAGCACCTTCTGATCAATCACTGTTGCCAGGGGCAACCAGCTGAATATCTTCTGCAGCAGTTTTAGAATTCGTTTACCATGTATCTGGAACATGAGAAATATCTTCATAACCAGATTACAGGCAAAATGATGATGAGCTAAAAATATTCCTCCTGAGGGTACAATGCCAAATAAGCTACAAACTGTACAGTGAATAAACAATTACGTGTGAATAATCGTGTTATTAATAATGCTTTATAAATCATGTATTTTTTGCTATAAAATTCCCTTCCCTTTATCTAGATGTTTTTTGTTTTTTTTTATAAATAAGGTCTAGAAAGTAAAAATGTAATCAAGTAATGTAAAATAATAAAGTAATAATAATCACTATTAGTGCATTCTGTTGTTGTTTATTGTTGTTGTTGCTTTAAAAGAAAGACTACCGGTCACCAGAATGGGAGTGCTCTGATTTTATAATATTTTAAAGCATTTAAAGTTCATTTTCTTCTCATTTTGCATGACAATCACCAATACATATGACATATTTGGACACATTAGTATTAGTATTCATATAAAGCTGACCAGCAAAATAGGGAGTTAATACTATTCTCAAATTCGCCATTGCTGAAAATAATCTTCTTTTTTTTTTTTGGTTACTGCTCTTACCGCCACTAGAGAGAGCTGCAGGCAGTTTATTCAAGCTTTTTTTCTTTGTTAATGAAGTGCATTGGGATCTCCTGCAAGGTACTAACACAGGAAGGTAACCAATCTACCATGGGAGTCCAAGAATACAAGTGTTTGGAAAGACTTACCTTGTATTTGCCCAACACTTCCTTGGTGAACCCATACCTTAACAAACAAACAAACAAAAACCAAAAATTTTTTTTTTTTTTTTTTTTTTTCCCCCCAAAAAAAAAAAAAAAAAAAAAAAATTTCTTTTTTCCCCCCCCCCAACTTTTCCCCCTCCCCCTTTCTTTTAAATTAATAATTTATAAATAGGGAGCACACGTAAAAAAAAAAAAAAAAAAAATTAAATTATTTTTATTTTAAAAATAAAAATATTATTTATTTTTTTTTTTTTTTTATTTTTTTTTTATTATATTAACCCAAACAAAACAAAACAAAAAAAAAAAAAAAAAAAAAAAAAACAAAATTCTTTTTTTTTTTTTCTCACCAACAAACCCACCCTTAAAAAAAAAAGGCTTCTCCAGCGATGGCATCCCATTCTACATATTGAGAACATTACATAATGTTATAAATTATGTTTTTTTAAATTAAATACAAATCCTATGACATGCCCAATTCAAATATGCAGGATATAAACAATGCATTATAACATAATTATCCCTTTCCAGCACAAGTACACTGGAAAAAAAAAAAAGGTTTATCAAAGTAAAAAAGAAAAGTGGTCATGTATCACAGCTATTTCAAAACAGTTCATAAATACCATGTTGGGTTTTTGACCATAGTAGAAATGAGCCACAATAAATGTCATAATAAATATATATCAAGCTAAAGCTAAACATTTTATGCTAAAAATCAAACAACACCATTTCTGGGCTAAAGGTTTTAAGCAGGACCCTGTACTTACTTTGTAAAATATAAGAAGTAAGTCTTCTAACTGTCCATGTAAGTCCCCTAAATAAAATATATATATATTTGGAAAAGATTTGTGAGATAAACCAAAACAATTTACAACATGAAATCTAAAGATAACATTTTTAAAAAGAGCAATTGTACAGGTTTTCTCACCACATATTGTGATTTCTTTGCTATGGCAAGTAGAGATTCGGTTGATATTTGGCAGAACTCTGAGCAACTTCCAGGTTTCAAGAAGAAGTTGGAGAACATACCGAGAGTGGACCTGCTACTTTGCAAAAACAAATAGATATACATTAAATGTAACTCAATGTAGTCTGTTGTGCAGTATATAATGGACAATGAATGAAAAGTTTAACATTCGGTGTTGGAGCGTGATTCACCTACTTGTTTGTTTCTAAAAGCCTCGACAAGATTGGCAGCTTGATTTGCATCTAGCGGGAAGGTTAGCCTTGGGCCTGAATAGACTTCTGGAACGTCGATATCGGTGTATCTGAAGTATCTCTCCCAAGCCGCATCCTGGTAGATTTCATTTTCTCTGAAGATGTGGGAGATCAACTTTCCTACATTGTGGAACATATTATTAGCCCACAAGGCAAAGAGTGGGGATTAAAATTTTATAGAGAATATGTACTGCATATAACAGAGAAAGTTGAATGCAATCCATTGATTATATAAAACGTGTGTTGTCACTTATTGTAGAACTACCAGACCGATACAATATAAAACTTTTCTAACTAGGCTAGTTTGCTGATGCTAGCCAAGGGGAGTCACAACTAAGCTTTCACTGTACGGGTTTAGCTGCTACAGTGGCATACAAAGTACATTATCAATAAATTTCTAGTGCAAGTAACATAATTTTATTCACATCAGTGACTGCAATCAAATTACATACATTTTAAATATAATGCATTACATTACATTACATTACATTATCAACCTCATTAGAACACAGTAACGCATTATACCCAACCCTATATATAATATACAAGATATATGCATCATCATACACACACACATTCATTCTTCCTCAGTAATTGTGCACAGGGTCACAGTGGATCCAGAGTCTATTATGGGAACATTGGACATGATGCAGGAATACACCATGGACACACCCATTCTCACACTTATTCAAACACAGGAGCAATTTAGAATAGCCAGTCCATCTACATACTAGTTTTTGGGAGGTGGGCGGAAACCAGAGAACCCAGAGGAACCCCACATGAACACAAGGGTTATTTGCAAAGAAAGACAGTAACCCAAGCTCAGGATCAAGCTGGGGACCCTGGAGCTGTGACATGGCAGTGCTTCCCACTATGCCACACACACACACACACACACACACACACACACACACAGAAGTGACCTTACGTTCATTGCTAGAGGCTGTGAAGTTGTCCATGAGATAACCAAGAAAATTATACAACTAGGTAAAGAAGAAGAAAAAATGAATGACCAAACATTACAACCCCCCTTTTTTAAGCTTAAACTTAATATACGTACAATTTTAATACTATAGTCAGTCCATTAATTACTCCATGAACAATACACTGACCTGGTGCATCAGTTCTACAAGTGTGTGTTAGTTTTTACTTTGATTTGGTCCTGTTGCCCAGTGTATTCTATGGACTGGAAGATGTTCCAGGTGTATCTGCGCCTCATCTCCATACGGGAAACATACTGACGATACCAGCGCTGGATCAGAACTGCAGCTCTGATTGCTTCACAGTAACAGAACAGAGAAGATCCAGCAAATGTTTAGAACTACATCCATACTACACTTCCGCACATGTACAATTCGTAATTCATTATGATATTCACAAGAAAATGTTAAATCGCTGAAATACACTGTAAAAAATGACATATTAGCAAGTGGAATTACCTTGAGTACAGTCAAATGTATCTAGTATTTCTTACTTTACGATTACAGTCAACCAAAGATATGATTATTAAACCTATTTTAAGCCATTTGTACTCACTTCAAGCTTGAAATAGTCTCATTCTATTTTCAGAGTTTTACTTAATTTAAGCATTTATTTCTAAAAAGGAGCCAGATCTACCAGAATAAGAAACTTACACGATTGAAATGTGTTATAATGTCTAGAATTAGGTTTAATGATCTTAGATTTGGTTTATTGTAATAAGAAATACTTATAATATAATATAATATAATTATTATAATAAGAAATACTAGATGCATTTGATTATATTCAAGATATTTTCACTTGCTACGATGATCAATGAATTTCTCTATTTGTGAGAAATTCAATACATTCAGTGGCGATTGATGCTGCTGTAACTAATACAGGTTCAGTGGAACTGCGACTGTCCTCCCAAGATACAACCTAATTTTACCTCTAGTGACGTATGCTTTATTCAGACATTTCTAGACTACAACCCTACACCTTGCAATCTGACTCACAAACACAATATACTGGACAGCCAGACAGGGTGACAGGCCACGTCCTATTTTCTGATGCATTAACTGTGCAAGGGAGCACAGCTCATGCTGAGATATTTGTAGGTCCCACTTTAGATTACAAACAGTAAATATTAAGGAAATGAAAGGGTCTATTAATACGAAAAGAAACATATTGGGTACTTACTTATTGCAGCTACATGTGTAAGCATGAAGAAGTAGAAATATAATCATGGTATATCATTAGTTGGGACACATAAACTACCAAAAATTTAATAGTTCACTATTAAACTATGCATACCTTTAAAAACAAAAACAAAAACAAACAATCATAATACTTTATTTAAATTTATTTAACATTATCATCTGTCATACAAATAATCTGTTCTAATACATTTGGTGTATATCATATTGTAAGAACCAGACATGCTACAGTACCTGAGATGCTAACTGAGATGACATTGCCATCTATAAGAAGAAAAAGCATGGAAGCAAATCTGTTATATGTGATATAATCGATTGTTATTCACTATATTATGCATAATTTTATAATCATATGTAGAAATAGAAAATGCCTGTACAGCCTCGTTTCTTTCCTCAGTTTTACAAATTGTCACTGAGATTACCTTTATCATGTGCTTTATGGAATTCACTTCCTTTTGCAACCCCACAGCCCATGGTTTCTCCTAAGGAGAAGATGAAGTAAGTGCCTGATAATAGAATAAAATATGTGGAAATAAATCCTAGAAATCTGACTGGATTGGATCCTTGTTTTGAAGTCTTTGTGACTTCACAGTGGAGTAAAATGTCATGCTGTTAGTTGCAGTAAACAGATTCAGGTGACCGATTAAGATCAGTTGGTGCTCTAACCAGCCTGATTGCCCTTAATCCTCCTTACAGCATCACACAGCACTCAACACACCACCATAACAGATTGGAAAACTTAACGCAGTGTGAACACATCTTGCGACTCAATGAACCTTCACTTGTTATCACTTTCAACTGACTCAGTTACGAATCTCAGTGGGTGCTTTGGTGGAGCAATGTGACACACGCAATTTGTTCTTACATCATATTATAAAGTAGAGTGCAAACCACAATGACTGAGTACTTCACAATTTGAAATCAGAAGGTGAATGAATCACCCATATTTCATGAGGACCCTGGTGTACTTTACATGATCGAGAATGATTTTAGACTTTTTTTCAAACCCTAATATAATAACATGTTGCCGAGTTTTAACTTCAGCTCCTTTTAAAAAGAAACAAAAAGGCTAGAGAGAGTGGTTTATAGTTTCTCATGTTTTGTTGTAATATAGCTTGGCTGTACAGGATACAATAATTGTCATGAAATTAAATGCGATTTTAATTAAATTTAATAATTTGTATCCTTTTGTACTACAGCTACAAGCTACAGACAATGAAGCAAAAGCAAAAAAAAATCTAAATGTTCTGATCAAACAAGGCAAGCATGTAAAATCACAAATTGTGCATGTCATTTATGTTTCTCAACAGTGGGTTTCATGTGAAATTAACAATAGTGAGTGTTTTCTATTAACTAATTGAAAGCATCCATTACAATAACTCACCTGGTGGTTGTGTTTTCTCACCAAGAAAAAAATCCAAAAGGCTGTATGATTACTCCCTAAAAATGCCATGCAAAGCAATGGTTGTGGTTGTCTTTTCCAGTGGATCCTTGAGGTGGTTAATGCGAAGTACACGGCACAAACTGAGCAAAGGCATGTACACATGAGGGTTGCTTATCTATGGCACCCCCATTTCTTCCATCAGTGACCCATGATCCTATGAAGACCTTGTTCAAGTAAAGCACACTACAATACTATTATGAATACTATTATGGCTTCTGCGTCTTTCACAACTAGATCAGTCTGCTTAACCGAGAAAACAAGCCCCAAGAGGATTAGGTTAATAGCTTGATGAGACTACATTGACTTTATATAGAAAATGGCATTCTGTTAAAGGGCAGCCTTTGGCACTAGTACAATCTTATGACACTATCTAGGTGAACAGAAAGTTGTACTATGAATATGTTTTCTGCTGCATGGCAAATACCTACCTGGTGAATTAAATATTAAAGTGTTCTTTTTTTCTTATTCCTCATCATAAAAACATAATACATAAAATCTATAAAACATTTCAATAGTTTGTTTCTAAACAAGAAATAGAAGAAGAAAGTATTGGGTCTGTTGTTCAGGGTTATCCGAGGTTGCCCTGGTTAGGATACCAGTCATACGCGGGGCACCAGAACACATTAATTTACACACTTGTTCACACCTAGGCGCAATTTAGAGTAGCCAATCTATCTCTGTACATGTTTTTCCATGGTTGGAGGAAACTGGAAAACCCAGAGGAAACCGATGAAGACATTAGGAAAACATGTAAAACTCCACATAGTCATGTCTGCATTTTGCGGTGTCCCAAGTTATTTGTAATGTCAGACTATTACCTCTTTTCCATCAGTATGTTATTCTGTCTACAGAATCACTGTCTATAGAGTCAATGTATTAGAGCTTTTACACCCATTTGCGTAAAAATAAAGACAATTGTCTAACATCAATTCAGAAGAACACATACTTGGTGAATCCTGTATCAATTAAATTAGAATATTCACCATTCATTAGCACTTTCTGAGACATATTCATTCATTCAGTCATTCTCCACTTTTCACTTTTCTTGGTAGGGGTCACAGAGGAAGCAGGTTGAGAAGGTCAGTCCAGACTCTTCTATACCTGGTGGCAGATTCTAGCTCCTCCTGGGGGATCCCCAATGTTCCCAGGCTAAAGATACAGCTCTAGTGTGAACCCGACCAGGAGTAAGGTGCTCGAACCTCCTCAACTGGCTCCTCTCACCAAGGCTCTCCCAAATTGGAAAGCTCCTGACCTTATCACAATGAGTAAGCCCATTAAACTTGTGGAGGAATCTCATTTCCATTGCTCATACTCACAACATCTTTCTTTCACTTGTGTGTACCTACAGCTCATGAGCATTGTAGAAGAACCAGTTTTAACCAGTCTCCCTAATGTTTATCTTTACATTAATGTATTGCAACACTACACTAGATGGGAAAGGGCATATATAAACAAGACAACGGTAAATTAATTAATTAGAAATGTATTGATCTTGTTGGTTAGAAAGTTATTGTCATGATTACACAAATGCAGTCTCTAGATATAAGACATATCTGAAAGTAAGCCCATGTTTTAAACCTTGTATTATTACCATTTAAAATGTACAAGTGCATTAACATTAGCAACAATCACAAAAACAACCACAACAATGATAAAACACAGAGATCAGTGACATTACCATTGAGCTTAATATACAGTTCATCCTTGTAGCCTTGTCAAATTTTGAATTAAAATTGGTTCAATTGAAATGTGATGGTTGTGTGTCAGTCTGGAACTACTATAATTGTGATGGGGGTTTTAGTTTAGACCATCACGTTGACCTTTGTCATAAAGGACTCATCACAGGTCTGTGAACAGAGAGAAAATTGGGTCAAAAGGGTGATAAATTATTGCCAATGCAAAACTACGGTACATGTCATTTTAAGAATAAGCATCTTATTAGCTACTGCAACCATGAGAGAATGAAGGCAGACATAAGACATCATGGAGAAACTGTGGTGACTTTCAGTTCATTTGACTACTTCCTCAACATGTAACCAACTGATGATCACTGACTCATTGGAAAAAAGTCTTGACATTTTGACATTTGAGAAACCACATGAGTATTCACTACAGCTGCATAGCAAATATACTGTAAATTATAGTTAACAAGCTTTTTATTAGGACTTTCTGGAAAACAAACTAGAAGGGTAAAACAATTATGTGTTACATTGTACACAGACACAAGCCAAAGGCATAAACATGCATTACATTAATAATAAACTACATGGGGTATGTATGGTGCTAAGCACTGCTGTGTGTTTATACCTCTCTAAGCACGGTTTTGTACTCCTCTGGGGCAGCTGCACTCATCACTGTAGTGTAGACCGTTATTCTGGCCACCAGGTAAACATTGAAATTTGAGAAAAGTTTGATTTACTACAGTTTTTGTGAAATACAAGGATTACCAATGCAAAAATTGGTAGTTGCAAAAATGCAAAAAACTACCAAGTGCAAAATGTATGACTAAATATATGTTTAGCCAAATTAATAAATCATTATATTAGCTACATATTACAATTATCAAAATTCCTTTGACTGTATTTAAATAAGATTTACTAATAGATAGATGTGATCATTTAGCATAAAGAAATCCAAAAGTAACTCAAAATAAGTTTGTATGCAGAATATGAGAGTGAAGGGGGCAATGATCTGTTTCAGTGGTTATGTCTGGCAGAAATCAGTAATGTTTAGTTCCTTATTACTGCATTCACTAGGTAATTCCATACATCTTCAAAAAGGGAAATGGGGTATATCTGCTCAACTTCAATAGGGGAAGTGAAATTACAGATACACACCCTTGCTCTTGCCAGACAATAAAAAGCTGTGTGAATCGGCATTGAATTACAATCCACAAATACAGTCAAATAGCAAAGTCCACACACCTGTTGCACACCGGAACCACTGAGAAAACCTGAAGGAAGAAACCAAAACTGCAATTGAATCACACATCTAAGGACATGCTACAAAATGTTAAACATCCAACATCTAGAAGAATTAAATAAGTGATTGCTTTATAATTAGATTAATGTTGGTTAAAGTATGTAATGTAACAAACAAGTTGGGCTAAAGGAATAGAAAACTTTTGCCCAATTGTCAGGAGATTGTTAGTTTGAATCAGTTGGTTGAGAGTCAAGTAAGCAAAATTGGCAATGCTCTCTTCGGGGGAGGAATGGCATACTCCCTCTCCCCTGACAATCACAACAACACTAGCCAATACGAGATTCTGAGAGCTCATGTATGCAGAAGACGGTATATACAGTAGCACTTTCTTCCTAGTATGTTACACTGTGCAGTATAAGCAGCAGTTAGAAAAAATAATGTTGGCTGACTTCACATGTCTCAAAAGAAGCACGTGCTAAAGCTATTGGCAAAACTAATGCTGTCATCTGGGATCAGAAAGTATTTCCACAAGGGAATATTTACATGTTGTTTGTGCATGCTTGTTATTCCAAAGCAGTTGTATACATAACTATGAATTGCACTTAATAAAAATTTACAAAAAAACACAGGAGTGAAGTTGGATTTGAGAGACGGTATTGTTGTTATTTATTTATATCAAATGGGACTACTAAACTCTGTATTATCGACAATCGATACTGAAATGGATTCAGCTGTTTACCTGATAAAGAGAGTGCAAGTTGATGTTATTTTGACCTGTAGTATTCAGTGCTTTCATAGCCACTTCTCTAAATCAGAAAAGAAAGCGTAAGCAGATACACTAGGACAACAGAAATTTATATGAAGACTATTGTTTTAAAAAATGTAGTGAAACACACACTTTCTAGTGTCTTGCTTGTGCAGCCAGTGGTCGTAGTTTGTCTCAACCCTGTACCAGCTACAAATAAATAAATAAAGAGATTTATGTAATAAACGGTTATGTAGAGTCCTAACTTGCTTGTATTGATGGAAAAAAAAGTTATAGTATAATAAATAAAAATAAATAAATAAAATACAGTATCTTCATGTGCTCTGATCCCATCCACAAATCTGGCCCTGTGTTAATCCCAAAACTCTTATTCACAATATGCTGATTGGACATCCTTTCAACAGACTTAGTACTGTTTGACGTAGTGTTTGCCTTTACTCTACTAGACCAGCTTACAGAGATTTTCTCACCAGGCGGTGTCAGAAGAGGATGGGAGCCCTTTTGAGGTTGGTTCCTTCCAAAGTTTCCTCTCAATGTTCCTCAACACTGTCATGTCTGGCTTGCCCATTAGGGATCTAGATCAAGATCTACATCCTGTACAGCTGGTTTGTGTTGTTAAAAGTGCTATATAAAGCAAACTGATGCTTTTTATGACATCGCCTAACATGATACAGATTATGCATGTGTACTGAAGGTGAATCTGAGGGAGGGAGCAAAAGGGGATACAGTCTTGGTCTTGGGGGAAAAAACACAACTTATCTGTAACTGTTATGAAAATCCCCTGTGTAGGTGAAGATGAAATAAATGAAGATGAGTTGATGCTTACTTTCCATTGAGCTTATCCAAAGGCCAAATATCTGCTGGGCCGCTCCTGTCTCTGGTGATGACCACACCCTCACCTGGATTAACACCGCCCACAATGTAGTACACGTCACTGATGATGGGTACACTAGACAATTTTATGACTGCATTCAGGAAGTCTGAGGCCCCCTCAAGGGTCTGGGAAAACACACACATACACATGATCATGATTCAAATTATCTATGATAAGCAGGAAAATTGTTTCAATTTAATATTGTGTAAAATACTAAGGGGATATGCAAGTTTAACACTAATATGATTGGCAACTGGTTTTTACCTCTCTCACTAGCCAGCTAACAGGAGAATTCTTAAACAGGACAGCAGAAATGACATTGTACCACCAGTGGCCCTTATCTGTGAGGAGAATATCTAGTGGTAATTTGAATCGATGTAAAATTGGTGCAGCTGAAAACACTTCAGTAAGTGCACTAACCTCTCTGATTCCCAGTCACAGTGAACTTGTTTTTACTTTGCCCAGTCCATAACCCAACATAACCAGCAAACGTTGTCCCCCTGTAGGCCACCTAGAACAGACACAGCAACACATTTACAGACACAGAACACACTCTGTGTGTTCAGTTACAGCTAACATTCTCTCTTGTACAAGAAGAATACTTCATCTTACATCTAACAAGGCAGTGGTGCTGTACACAGGATATGATCGGAATTAGTCAATAACTGCAGTTAAACATGCACTTGAGTAAGACGCCTTTCAAGCTGCATAATGGCGATTTCTAATATAAAACAGGAAGTCCGATAAGAAGTCATATTTTACTTCTCCATTTTTGATGAACTTTATATCAATCGTAAGATTCTTTAGCACATTATGGGGGTAGTCCAAGTTTCGACCATGATAGATTCTTCCCTTGGTGTCTTGAGCCACAATACTGGTGCAGAACCTATAACATATGGACAAAAACAGGAGAATCGCTAGAGTGTGCTCTAAAGACAAACCACATGCTGTAAATTGGTTGTCAAAGTTGTTGGTATACTTTGCCAAAAGAAATCTGAAATAATTATACCATATACCATTACACATACACATTATCCATTATAATATGCTTTTTACATTTTCATTCATACGCAAAGCTTGCATCTATGTGGAGTTTCTTATGTCCTACCCATATCTGCAAGGGGTCCTCCCACTGTTCTCAAAAACATGCAATGAAGTGTGTGTGTGTGTGTGTGTGTGTTTGCTGCCCTGTGATGGACTGGTATTTAACTACCTTGTACCCACTGTTACGAGGATAGGTTCCATATCCACCATAACCCTGACCAGGATAAGTTGGTAAATGAAGATGGCTTAAACATAATTCACTTTAAATCCAATGAAACATCTATAACTCCCAGGTCTGCCGTCATGGAGGTACAACATTGGGGAAGGGTGGGGAATCAGGGAATTCACAATCATGTGAAATAGGCCTATGGATTTAACCTGTTTATACTGGTTGCAGTGGATCTGGAGCCTATCCTGAGAACTCTGCACATTATGTACTGCGGCCCCAGTTACTCCTACATACCTAATAAATTATATCTATCCCATGTTAATGTAAACCTTCAGTGTAGCATTTAAGGCTCATTTGAGTACTATGACTACAGAGCAATTGGAAAAAAAAAAAGTAAATAGACTAATATAGTTCTGTGGCCAATAATTTTGCACTAACCACATATTTTGCACTAACAACCTGACCTTCGACAATGCAACCTTGCAATATTAATAATTGAATGATGCCACCCCCCATATATAGAAACTTAGACACACCACTGTTAGGCTATAAACAAATTGTACGAGCAACAGATCTACATACGCAGAAATTTCATAGGCGAAGTTGAGCAGGAGGATGTCGGAGATGTCAGAGCCATAGATAGCTGCCATGCCTCTGATCTCAGCAGCGTAGGGCTGAGGGGTAAACCGCTCCAGAGCTCTCACCACAGGTTTGATAGCATGATGAACCCATGCTGGAACTGTCGAACTAAGAAAAAAAAAGTTCAGCAGAAAAAAATGGCTGTTGGATTAAAACACTCATTTAAGGCAAGAGGAAGGTTTTCTACAGGAAGAAAACCAATTATTACAACAAACTCTTATTCTCTAAAGAGTGTTTTCACAGTGAAATAAATATTTTAATTGTAACATCATCCAAAGTATAGATTTTTGTTTTAGTTTTTATAAAATATGCCAATGTACGCATAGCAGGGACATGCAGAAAGGGGCAGGGACTCAAGTGTAAAAAAAAAAAAGGCTATATCACTAAAGAGCTAATTTTAGAACTACTTTACTAACTTTAATTTAACTACATATTCTTATCACTCTGGTAGTCATTGTAAACAGACTGTGTCTGTGGTCTCAATAATGAATATGAGAATGACACTACTAATATAACCTACATTTATAGAATTAATTACAACAAAATAGCAACTTTTAGTGGAGAGATCAATCCAAAGAATCTTTAAAAGAAAATTTAAACATTGTGAAAAAAACAAAAACAAACTACAGAACCATCCACAAATGTAGTGACACACCCACTGTATGTCACTTACTGTAAAAGTCAGTACAACTATTCATTTCAAAGTTAAATTGAGCACTGCTTGCTGAACTGATTTTCTAGCCTCATAGCTTGTCATTTTTGCCTTTTAAATTTCATTTTAAAAAAAGATAAGTTAAGATTTTAATGAACTACAGTAAATGTTTTTTATTTATATAAAAAAGCAAAACGACAGTGGAGGTGGTGCCGCGTGGGACAAGGGTAATCGGTGTATGTGCGAACAGAACACCGTATAACACCGGCTATCACTCTTTATAAATATACGACAACCTTTTTGCAACTATCTGTCACAACTATCTTTGCAACTTACTGCCTCATATTAGCTCCCCTTTTTTCACCCATGTTGATAAGGAAGCTGTCCCTTTCGCGTCCTCCTTCGGTTTTTCTTTCATTTTCTGCCGTCTGTGTCTGTTTGGCATCGTGCCTTTACTGACTATATAACATACATATAATATAACAAGGTTACTTGCAGGTCTGGAAATGTAACGAACTTGAGTAGCTAGAACTTACCAACACTTTCCCTCTCAATCAGTTTGAAAACTACCAGCGATAAGCAAATAAAATGCTGCTAATATTAGGAAAAGGTTAGCAGAAGAGCTAATGGTTTCAGCATACCTGTCTTCCTGTTGAAGCGAGACGGATTGTGATTGCGTCATGACGAGACTACCTGACGGCAGACTCGAGTCGGACAAATAAATAGGAATTTTTTTTTCTTGGGATTCATTTGCTACAGTTTTGTGCATGCTCTCATGTTAATTTGAATTTGAATGCTTTTTACATAATTAAATTGTTTATTAATTATTGTTGAGACAGGAACTTTTAAATCTTTTAGAAAAAAAAGAGTCTAGATGCAGAGTCCCGCCTTCTGCATGTCCCTGACACATATTTAATTAGATGAAGCCTCATGGAGGAAAACCTCACAGAATATGTAACCGTTTTAATGGTTATAATGGGAATTGTATTGGTTTGAATGGAAACTGTAATGGCAATGGAGACTAGTAATTTGATGCATTCTGTTGGTGGCATGTTATGTCTAGTGGATACCATTAAGGACCAATAACGGTAGTAGTTTTAATAATTAGCTAATGGTTTATAATTGTATTTCTAGTGGAAACCATTAGAATTTGTGTGATGGCTTGTATTTTATTTTATTTTTTGCAGTAGGGTTGCACAATTATTATTATTATTTTTTTAGATACAGAAAGTACTACCAATATTATCCTAGTCACCTGTAGTGAGCTTGCTTAAAAACTTTATTGCTTTATGTCTTTATAAAGCACACCTCTCTTTATGGAGAGAAAAAAACAAACAAACAAAAAAGCAGAATAAAAAAAAGTGAAAGGATCATAACTTGTTCAACTTGTTAACTGATGTGACTGTTATTATTTTTACATAACTGGAGGTTTTAGGGGTTTTTCAATTTCATATAAAATCACAGTTAAAAACTAAAGACAGAAAGGCTACACAATAACAACTCAAATGGTCAAAACATACCGACTACACTTCTTATTAGTGGTGAAAACCATGTATGCGACTCACTCACTCGATCACCTGAGCTGCTGCTTTCTGTAAGAAGTCTTTACTGAAGAGGTCTTTAAGTGGAGACCATCTCAGCTCCGGAGTCTGGTCCAGACTGATGTTCACCACCGGCGGGGAAAAGTTCGCACCGCAGACTGTCAGTGAGAACAGCAGCCACAAAACCCCGGCCTGCATCATCAAACGCCGAAATGGTCTCCTGCCTTCACGCCGTGGTTTACAGAAGTTTTAGTGCAAACCTCTGGTTGCGTTCATGCCTGCATCCTCACAAAACATCCGCGTTCACTCTACTGTCAGAGAGAAGGCGTGGCATATATGGAAATGTGGGCGTATCATTGAGTCTATATTAAAACGAAACCAGCTCTGAGTGAGAGTGACAAACGGAAATATGGGCGTGTCCTTGACGCTGTATAAAAAGACCATAGATGTGAATGTGGGCGTGTCTTTAAGTTCATTTTGGTCGTCTTCAAGTAGGAAAGATGTCGCTTTTTATTTAAATTCAAGTGTACTTTCAGTAGGGATTTCTGATGGGATTCATTCATTCATCTTCTGTAAACCCTTTACTCTGTGCCTATCCTAGGAACACTGGGTGCTAGGCATGAATACACCCTAGATGGGAAGCCAGTCTATGGCAGAACACCATACACACACACAGGAACAATCATTCACACCAAGGACCAATTCAGAGTATAGCTCACAGCTCAGAATGCAATAATTTAACCTAACATACTCAGAAATGCTTGTTATATTTACAAAAAATAAAAAAATAATAAAAAAATACACAGACAGATCATTCTCAGCCGTAACATTACGTCATTGGACTACTAAAGACAATGAACAATGTGAAAAGAGTGCCATGGCTTGTTTACTCTATTTCTCAAATCAGGCTAAACAGGCTAAACTGGCTTATTTTTCCTGAGGCTGGTTTGTGGTTATATATATATATATATATATATATATATATATATATATATATATATATATATATATATATATATATATATATGTGTGTGTGTGTGTGTGTGTGTGTGTGTGTGTGTGTGTGTGTGTGTGTATGCATAAATGAGATGAATGTAAGGCGCTCTGGATAAGGGTGTCTGCCAAATGCCATAAATGTGGATGTAGAAGTGGTAAACTCTGCAAACACAGCTAAGACATGAAAGATGTCATTGGTCTTAAAATAATTTAAAACATATACATTTTTGCTACAATATGAAAAATACCTTATAACCTAATGGATTAAAAGATTGTATTATTATATTATGTTCTATTTCCTTATGTTAAGGATTGCCAAGGAGGTTTCCCCTCAGAGCGAAACTCCAAGCCACAAACAAAATAAAATCCACCCAGGAGGTGGTTAAAAGAACCACAATACCGTGTGAAAACCGCGGACTTGGCAATAAAAGTCTCTTGGCGCATCTTTCTACAAAATTCAGTGAGGAAATGGCGTCCCCTGTTGAATAAATAGAACATGACAAGTCAAGTTGTACAACATAAATCAGTCGTGTCTGGACAAAACGTATCGTAATTGAGAAGAAGTGTGTACGCAGAGCAGAGAGAGAGAGAGACACCTATTAACATACTCGTTCGTTACAACAACAATTCGTTCTGAGAGTGCAATTATCTGACTGTGAATTGAATAGCGCATGCGCATTACATGCATAACCTCGCAGATATTTTTAACTCGGGTCGAAGTGACACTTTCTCTCGTTGTAAAGTATATTCAGTGTAAAACATATTTGGAGTTTGAAAGCGTTTGCATTATACACACCGGAAGACCGTCCTTTACTGTGTATAAACACTAACAGACACCACTTCGACATTTATGTAGTGTTCACACAGGTAAAACACGTTTTCTTTTCTATTAGTACTTATGCAGTATATAATGTCAAGTTGGTAAATATACAGTATGTGCACCCCCCCAACACACACACACACACACACACACACACACACACACACACACACGCACAGAGTTTTCAGTATCCTATGTAGAGCCCCATCACATTAAAATGTCACATTATTGCTTGTATATATAGAAAGGCATTATAGAGGAATGGATCCAGGACCAGGTCTTCACTGATAGTGTTGCAACTAAAGCTTAGCCTACAAACATTGAATGCATGTAACCTGTAATTAATAAATATATTTATCCAATATACGAACACTGAATATTTTGAATATGGCCGAACTTTGCATATGCATTTGCTAACTTCTGAATTTAGTCGTTCTTTGTGGTTGCTTCACCTTTTTATTGTAGTCTCGTTGGATTGACTGTTCAGTGTAAGTGCCACATGTTTTTGTGCCTGGGGATTAATATTTGGTAGATTTTGTTAAGCAGGAACGTAGTCAGAAATAAGACTGCAATGAGACCTTTCTTGGCCTGTTGCAATCAGGCTGGATACACTATTTGTAAATATGGATGTAGTGTAGGGTTTTGGAGAGGTGAATATTGGGTTAAACAGGAGTTTTGTCCATTTAATTTTATGAATGTTAAGAACAGACAGGTACACTAAGTACTCCCAGTGCTGCCAAGCTGCCACTGCTGGACCCTTGAGCAAGGCCCTTAACCCTCAACTGTTCAATTTATATAAATCATATAAATGTAAGTAGCTCCAGATAAGGATGTCTGCCAAATGTTTGGTTTTGGTGTTGATCTTGTTGTAAAAATTCTAGCTTGCTAATGAATAATTACATACCTTTAGCACATTTTCCAACTCTATGAATCTTTGAGCCTTTCAGGTCAATTACGGCCCAGAAGACTTGTTTGGGATGGTTTGAGTCCAGTTTTGAATAAGATTTGGGTATACAAAGCGCTTAAACTCCAAGCCAAAGACAAGAAAAAATTTACACAGGGACAACAGATTAAAAGAACTACAAAACCGTGTGGAAAAACGAGGACCTGGCAACACAATAAAAAACGCCTTTTCACTCCGAGAAAATAGCGCCTCCTACTGAATAAATTGAGTGCAAGCTGACAAGTTACACAAGTAGGCGGAAATCACTAAAGGCAGAACGTATGGTATGTGAAGGAAAACAATATCAGAGTGTGTGTAAGTATATGTCATATGTATGCTATATTCACACAACGTATGGCGCTGAATTGAACAGCTCAACATCAGGCAGATGTAAAGGTGAAGTGTCAGGTGAAGTGTCACTTTGTTAGTGTCTATTCCGTGCAAATATTTGGGTTTTGCCAACGTTGACAGGTGTTTGCTTGTGTAACAGGTAAACACGTTTACGTCGTGATTTTATGGTCGTGTTTCTCCTGTGAGCAGTTATTCAGTAGATTAGGTAATGGAGGTCATTTATAAATTATTGTGGTCTTCAGTTGGCATAGGCTATACTTACATTTGTAACGTGGCAGGCTTGTTGTTAACAACAACAACAACAACAACAACAATAATAATACACTCAGAAATCACTGGCTGACTCCCAACTAGTTCCTTCGTCCCTATATAGGTGCTCTACATAGGGGGAGAATTATGGATTCAGAATCCTATGTAAAGTCCCTATGGATTTCAGAAAACCTGAAAGGCATTATATCTAAAGACACTTGGCTGTGGGTATAAATATCTTGAGCCTTGTAACCTTGTTGATGCATCTGTAACCGTGCTCATGGACATATCTAAATTTCTTTAAATACAAAATGTAAAAATAATACATTCTTATGTTCAGCAAGGTTGTAGCTGCTCAAATGCTGTTTTAAAATTGTTTAAGTGCATGTTTAGTTTTTCTTTTGCAAGAGTAAATCAGTACGGGTGATCTGAAGATGAAGATTGCAGTGCTCGGAGCTACAGGACAGACCGGGCAGCAGCTGGTAAATCAGGCTCTCCAGCAGGGACATATTATCACCGCCATCGTGAGGAATCCTTCCAAACTGGCAATAAACCATGAGAACCTTAAGGTAAACACCTAACACCTTAAAAACCTGCTTTCACTTCCCTCCTGCTGACTGATTTTCCAGGACAGAAATGTAAACAGAACCTAGGAATAAAAAAAAAATTATATATATATATATATATATATATATATATATATATATATATATATATATATATATATATATATATATATATATTTAATATCTCTAAAATTATATTATTGTTGTTGATTATAGAAAGACAACATTTACAAACTCCACCTTTAAAGTAAACCAAAATATGGTAGTTTTTTTCTTTTTAAGATATTTAATTCAGCTTGAGGTTTTACTTATGTTACTTATTTATATCCCTGCTTGAGGTTTTCAGAGTTATAAAACATGGCTTTTGGACTACTATGTTTTATCATTGAGCTGTATTCAGTATAATGTATTTGCTTTGTGATGATCATGCACCTCACAGGAAAATCATATGATTAACACTGCTATAATAATATAAAACAGTTTCAGGGAACTCCTTCTCTGTCAACCCCTTACCGCTGAAAAACATCACTTATTCCACAATAGGTGGTGGAGGGAAATATTTTCTCTGAAGACAGTCTGAAGCCACACTTCACAGGACAGGATGCTGTTATGTCATGTCTTGGGTTCCCACCATCTATGTTCTATGGAGTCACCGGGTACTCTCAGTCTATGACGGCGACCCTCAGTGCAATGCGAGAAGTCAAAGTGAATCGAATCATTACCATGACATCATGGTACACGGATCGTAAGTGCTGTAGAACCAAGCAAGGGTTTTGTTTCTAAAATGATTTTAATATTTTAATGCATTAATGTATGCAATGTGTGCCGTACCTTCTATTTCTTTCGTAAAGAAAAAATACTACTGCTGTCATAATGCAGCGCATAATCCTCATGAAAGCGATCTGATATTTGAATGAGTTATCTGCTTGTTGCAGCCAATTCAGGGACCAGATGTTCATTTTTTATCCGCTTCATGCTACTGCCAATAATCCGGAGTGTTCTAAGCAACATGTATGAGATGGAGAAGCTTTTGGAGAAGACTGAGGACATCAACTGGACTGTAGTCAGGCCACCTGGGCTGCAGAATACTCCAGTTACAGGTGGGTTAGTGAAAATGAACTGCTTCCATGTTATTGTGCAATGTATTTTAATTTGAGGTCTTTTACTGAGAGTTAAAATGTTGTAGCAAGTTGATCATTAATCATAAAATCTGGGTTCTGTAAAACGGCAGTGTTTCAAATGGGGTGGAGCTAATCCATGGCCTGGATTGGTCATGACCACCCCTGAAATGTCTTTGATCACTCCAGCACTGGTAGGTTGTTTAAATTGAATTTTGGGTGACAAGCACCATTCAGTAATGGTTGTCAGCTATCATGCAGATCCTGGAATCTTGTACATAAATGAAGCTGTCCTTTCATTTACACATCTCATTTACACAGAAATGGAAGCAGGGTTTGAGTTGACAGGGATACGAGGGGATGTCATCTCTCTGATTTAAAAAAAAAAAAAAAAAAAGTCAATCCATATTGGATTCTTTTTTTTTAAGATTCCAGCAAGTCTTTTCCGTGGTTAACTGGGTGTAGAAAACTTGATTCTTCTTACATCAAAGAGGCAAAAACATGTTTGCAAATGGAATTTCCAAAAGAAAACCCAAACAGTACTTTCACATTATTATCTTCTCCCAACATCCAAATTCAGCAGTGTATCGATTAAATGAAAGCGTGCATTTTTTGCTTTCCTTTGATACGCCCCTTTGCTTGGTCTCCATAACTATTTGTGCTGTTTTCAACTGCACATGAAACGTACACTGTTGAAAAGCACATACATGTACCTTGTATGACAGAGGTATGGATCGCTGCTAGAGTCAGAGTATAGACCACCTGAATTTGTATGCTTCACATTTATGTTGTTGAACTCCTTGTTCTGCCACAGAAAAGTCTCACACGATTAGTGATGTGAACCTCACAGCTTTCTGTGCTTGGGGATTAATCATAGCCTAATTGTCTAAAGTTGGATCGCCAGAGAAAGTAATTATTTTGGACTTTCTAATTAAGTTTGGACTTTCTAAAGGACTTTTAAATTCAGCCCCACAGTGTATTTTTTTTAAATAATTTTTCTTTTTCTGTTGACAGACAAAGAATTCCTGACCCATGAAGGTTACTATGTGCCTGATGAGAACGACAATCCTGTAGGCCAGACTGTATCAAGATCAGATGTGGCTCGCTTCATGCTCTCTCTGCTCAGCAACAACACCTGGATAAAGAAAGCCGTTTCTATCATCACCAAGTGAATTAAAATCATGCTTTATGCTGACAATGCAAGGGAATTTAAACACTTTTAAAGAGATTCTCATGTATTCTATTCAAATACTGTCAATAAACCACTAACAAATCTTGTATGTTTTTATACCTATCATATTGGCGGTATACTCAGTATATGCTCTACCACTTTGTGAATTTCCTGATTTAAGTTTCTGCTTGGGGTTTAGTTTAAAAATGAATGATAATTATCTCTAAGCCAGATAGGAGTATTGGAAGCTTGTCATTTTGTACATAAGAGCCAATACAGAGATGAGTGTGGGTGCATTAACATACAAAATAAGGTGTTGTTTTTTTTTGTTGTTGTTTTTTTACATTTTTGTTTCTGAAGCATTAGAATGTCCTATACGGCTAAACCAAATGCAAAATCTCAGCTTGGCCTTGGATATTAGAAATTATATTTGGTGTCATACTCTATTATTCTGACTTCTTATAAATAAATATTTGTATTTATTCCCAGTAGTCATTGAATTGGGTGATTTCAATTAAGAGTCTAATCTATTTAGCCAAATCCTCTTCCCACATTAACTATATCTATCTATCTATCTATCTATCTATCTATCTATCTATCTATCTATCTATCTATCTATTATATATATAAATATAAATGAGAGAGAGAGAGAGATTATAACCAATGTTAAAAATGTGAGACCCCAAATTTGATCATATTTTTATTTATCTGTCCATAAATTCAAATTCAATTTCCCACACTGCAAGATTTCCCAGAACAACACAATACACTTGTAAAACTCATGGAATTTATTGGGAACGATCTTGACATTAGGGTATAACAAACATTGGAAGATGACAAACAGGAACGTGTGTGCGATGTTGTGTGCGTTTTGCAGCAAAAAAAAAAGGATAATGTTTTGGCTGTCTTGTACTACTTCTAGCATACGCTACTTGTAAATTAGAACTTTATATGGAGTCCTGTCCATATTCGAGACAGCTATGCATCAGCCACCATGCTTGTGAATTCTTCCATAAGTGTTGATGACATGCTTACATGACTCCTTAATTTTCAGTAAGAAGCAAGTTTAATAAATAGTAAATAATTTAAATATACAGCGGGGTACATTCCATGCCACACATCACAAGATAGTGTTGTTTTTGTATAAATCGAGTAGATTGGCATTTCTACTAGCCTTACTTTCAAGTTAGAGTTGGAATTGGCAAAATGATTCACGTTAGTAACTTTGACTGCGACGCTAACGTAAGCGACTGTTGGCCCAAAGCACCTGAATTTAACTTTGGAATGCATTTCAGGTCACACAAATTTAGTCTTTCAACAGGCAAAGATCAATTTGATCACCAATGTCATCAGTTAAGCAGAAGAAAACGAGTCTCCTGTGTTCTCCAGAGCCATTCTTATACGTGTGAATGGTACATGTCAGTGCTGGAACATGTCTTTTACATGCTTCAGTGGCTTTCTCACTGCCCAGGTCTCAATTATGTTATCAAGTATCACCGATATTAGCTGCAAACCACAGTTGTTTCTGGATGATACAACATTCCTACACCTTATAGAATCCATGTCCAGGTGAATTTATGCCCAGCACAACATGCCTCTAGGTAAATGTACCCAGTAAACAAGCAACTCAGTGTAGTATGTGAACAGAATAATGTCCCTTAAATCATTCTGTCAACAAAATTGTCTACGGTTTATAAGAACTAGACAGTTGTGCTTTCTCCACCTTTGGAATCCATCCCTGCTGCAGTTCACATCCTTGGTAATTTGAGCTTTCTGTGTTGTTCTCCTTCTTTCTTCTCCTGTGCTCAGGGATAGGCTGGCAGAAGCAGGAAGCAGTGTTCGGTTATGGAGTCTGGGAGGTAGTAACATTAGCCCATGCAGGAAATTCGTTCAAATGGAACATTGCTGTACCCCAAGTCTGGACAGCAAAGTTAATGCAGACTACTCCCAGCAGGTTCAGTACAAGTCCAGGCTTTGCCTATAATGGAGTTACAGCCATATATTCTTGTTACATACAATATTGAAAAGCTTAACCAATAAACACACCAACAAGAGAACGTTGTTGAGGCCTCACCATGTCCATAATCTTGAGATTGGCATAGTTGAATGTAATGGCATTGGGTGGTGTGGCCACTGGTAACATAAAGGCAAAAGAGGAGCTGATGGTGATGGGCAGCATGATGGACAGTGGATTTACCTTAAGAGCAGTTGCCTGGTAATGCAACAGGAGAAGACATCAATTTTACATGAACGTATCAGTTAATCTTTATTTTTGCATTTTCACAAAGTGTATGTATGTGTTTCATCTCACCATGGAAGCCAGAATAGGCAGGAAAACAGTGCTGATTACGGCATTGTTGCAGATTTCAGTGAGCATAGTCACTACAAGGCACAGTACAAAGGAGAGGGCTACTGGAGGGATGTTCCCCAGAGGCAGGAGATTTTGTCCAATCCAGAAAGACAGGTTGGATATCTAGACAAACAAGCCTGCTTCACTATAGTGTACCTTCATACAAATATTGGCTACAAATTCTCAGTTATGAAATTCTTGATTTTTGTATCTGTATACCTTTTTGCTAATGCAGTATTTTGTCTGCTGTAATATTCACATTTCATTCTGCTATATTGTCCATGCAGAAGGACATATACATGTATTGTAAGTGGGCTCAATTAATTGCTGAGATGATTAAACTGTGTCTAACAGATATGATTGTGAAGTCACTGACTTTCAGAGGAGAAGCGTGTACCTCGGTGCCTTTAGCAAGTGCAAAAGCTCCCCCCAACAGCAGAAGGATGTTCCAGGGCATTTTCTTATGCACCACATCCCAGCTTAGCAAGGCGGTAGGAGTCTTTACTTCACCCATGCCTAATAGTGAAAGGGTCGACACTTCATTGATTATAAACACACAACAGGTGACAGATATCATATCAAACTGATGCTGCCATGATTTTAGGGAACTATATTCGTGTGCTTTGGCCTATTTGAAATGCCAACTTCATAATGATGAACATTTTGAATAGTGTTTCTAAATGGAGCAGCAGGTTTTGTTAATGCCTCACAGCTCCAGAGTCTGGCATTGATCCTGAGTTCTGGTTGTAGTTCACAAGTTTTACATGTTCTCTGCAGGTGTGTGTGAGTTTCCTCCAGGTCACGTCTCTTTCTACCAGTGGAAAAAGTTGTATTGGCTAGTAAATTGGCACTGAATGAGTGTTGAGTATGTTCTTGCTTTGTGGCCAGTTTTACCAGGATAGGCTTTAAACTCACTGCAGTCCTGACCAGGACAAAGAGGTTAGTGAAGATGAATGAATGAATTCTGGATAGTCAGACAGCCTAATTTAGTTTTTTGTTGGTGCTGATCTTGCTGTGTTGGGTACTATATACTTACCCATATAATATTTTGCACATTGTTCGTGCCTAAGCCTTGCATTATTCACACCCTATTTAGACCTGTGTCCGTTGCATCGCACCATTCACACACATTAACACCTGGGGGCAATTCAGAGTAGACAATCCACCTATTGGCATGTTTGAGTGCATACACAGAAACTACACACAGACAGTAACTCAACCTCTGGATCGAACCAGGGACCCTGGAGCTGTGAGGCAGGCACCACTATCCACTGTGCCACTATTCCATCCTAAATAAATACATTTTTAGATAAATTTTAGATAAATTTTCTCAACAAAAATGATGTAAGATGATCACAAACAAATCATACCAGTTATCTCTAAAGAACCAGCATGCCAACATCTTGGACATTTGGAGGGTATTATGAAAAACATAAAGGTTACAAAAATGGAGACTGTGCCATCTGTCACGAACCTGAAACAAAAAATGAAGGGCTGGTCACTACCAACAGCCAATCATCTAGAGTTACCTAATACAATATTTACAGGAAGGTAAAAGTCTATAGTAAGTTGCACTTACTATTTTATTTTATTTACAGTATCTCTAAATCCTATCGTTCTCTCACCTCTTGACTTAAAGTCTTAACTGAATTAACTTGTACGCTTTTCTACATGGACCTGGGAATAATGTAACTTCACAAATTATTTTATTAGTATATTTTTGGAGTTATGATCTTGTGAGTGATTCATGACTACATCAAAACATGTAACCATAAACTCATAAAGTGAGAACACTCACTTTTTTTCCTGATTGAAGAGTAGCGAGGCCCAGCCAGGTATGAAGCCAGGCTCCCTTGTAAACCACAGCAGAACTAGCAGTATGAAAAGCACAACCACACAGGACTCTGCAAAACTCATGCTGCCGAGCTTTCTGAACTCGCACTTTATTACCTGATAGGCCTCTTGTTGACTGCTTCTGCTCATTCCACAACCATACGTGTTTTTCATACTGAAGATTGACAAAAACAACCTCAGATACAAAATATGTAGCTAAAACTGAACTGAAAGTGAATATTATTTCTCAGTACTTTAAAGAATCAGTAAATACTATATGTTATGACATAGACATAGCGATATAGAAGAGTAGCACGTGATTACAGTAGCACTATCAGTAGAAAATAACTGCAAAGAATCTTTTAGCAATATTCTCAAGTGATGACTGTGGCAATCAATGAACCACTCAATTGTTTTATCCCTCATAACACATTTGTTTCAATCTGTAACTATTGTAATGTATGCTAACAATGACATGACACAATAGATGGACTTGTACGCATAATACAGTTGAGGTCGGAAGTTTACATACACTCGTCATGACCATGAATGTCATGGCAATATTGGGCTTTCAATAATTTCTTTGAACTGTTCTTTTTCTGGGGCTGAATGATTGTACAACATACATCTTTAATAATAATAATAATAATAAAAGAAAGAATTTAGTTCACAACTTTTAACTCATTTGCGGTTTTCTGTAATCAACACAGGACCAAAATTATACATACAGGGTCAAAATATACATACAAACACTTCAATTATTAATTCAATTCAAGAATTCAATAACAGTTCAAAGAAATGATTGAAAGCCCAGTATTGCCATGATATTCATGTTCATGATGAGTGTATGTAAACTTTCGAACACAACTGTATATGACTTTGTAACTTACTCAAAGCCCAAATACATGAACTGCAGCAATAGCCAACAGATGATCAACATCAGCACCATGTTGGGGAAGGAAAATCCAAACCAGGAGGCATAGTTGATCACATCCCCATTCTCTGGAAATGTCCTGCATTGATATACACATAGTATCCCATGAGGTGAATCTGCAGACACATACTTTCTAATACAATATATTAGGATGCATTGATACTGATATTGGTATCGATACCATACTCATTTACTTGTACTAAATGCTCCAATATAAGTATCAATAGTACATGATACTATGTGACATAACTAGCGTACATTGCCACACTAATAAACAGATGACATGAAATGACAGTAATCTGGATGTATTTCACAATTACTGATAATAGCAGACTGCAAACTCTGCTCTGTGAAAATATCAGGAGGGGGAGCTACAGCATCTTCCTACATTACAAGTAACACATCTTATGGTGTATAAACAGTTTAATAAAGAGCAGGATCAGAAAGTGTGGTCATTAGCGATGTATGCATGGTGCTGTGAATTGCAAGGTTACTCATGCTACCAGTATCTGTATCAGTATTGACAAGTATCAAAAACATGTACTTCAAAAAAAATGGTATTGATGCATCCATAGTTAGGATGGTTTGAAAGAAAATATCTAGGATGTGGTAATATATCTGTTACTTGTCAATCTGGCCTCTGAGCATGAGGTTGGGGATGGAGCCGGTGAGGGTGGCTGTGCCGCCAATGCTGGCAGCATAACACACACTCATACTCATTCCTTTTGTGATACTCAGAAACTTCTGTTCATGCTTTAGCCTCCTCTGCTCAGCGCTTAACAGTTCCTCAGTACTTGGCTCCACCTCTGCAGGAAGAAGAGGTGTTTCTGATTATCAAATGATCTGTAAAATTATCTATCAGTTGTGAGAACAGAGAATAATTATCTCTGGGTCCTATTGGACTTGTATAATTAACAGTTCCGAATGCATCATTGACTAAAATTTCGTTGCATCAATAAAGTAGTTACTCTGAGAAAAATAGACTCTGTGACTGCCAGATTGAATCGAATCTAACACAAGACAGAAAGCTAAGCAAATTAGAAAAATAGGGGAGAAATGAAGAAGAAAGTACAGAAAAAAACAAATGTTAAAGATGAGAGCTTGGAAGAGCTAAAAAACAAACAAACAAAAATGTAGGTTAGGTTTACTCCTGCTGAGCAGTCTTTGTCATCTTATATAAAACTATTCAAAATAATTTATTAGCTCAATTAATGTCAATTAATGAGACCACATTTGATCTGTATGAGGTAAAGTTGTTAATGAGAGAGTATTTCTGTGTATATGAAAGTTTAAATAGCAGTCTAAATGGTAGCGCAAAACATTCTACCCATGTCTACATACGAATGTTGCAGATTCTGTCCTTGCTCTCTTGGACTTGTAAAATCCTTATGGCCCTGCTCTGCTGTAGCTCCCCCACTTCGACCTCTGCCTCAGTCTTACTGAGGTGCTCCATCATGGCACGCACAATGGGTAGCATTATAGCCGTAGAGGCTAGGTTAGAGATCCCCATGGAGAGGATGGCTGTGGTGCTCATGAACCCCAACATTAACCTCAGAGATAGAGAAAAAAAGACAGTCACAAAGATTTCTTATTTAACAAAGAAGGGTGGACATGCAAAAAAAAAGGCTATTACAATGCTGGCTTCACCCCCACCACCAGAACCATGGCCATGGCTAGGCGTTTGTGGAGATTCCACTGTTCTACAGCTATGGCCACCATCAACCCACCAGCTCCCAGCATGGTGGTATCACTGAAGTACTGCATAGAGACCTGCAAAATAACCACACACACTAAGTTAGTTCCAGAAATCTCCAAATGTATGAAATAGACTTGCTGGGAAGTGGTCTCCCACCTGTTCAGCTGTCATGATGCCCATCATAGGGAAGAACATAACAGGGACGAGAGCAGTTATTGCCAGTGGCAGACACTCTGTACACCAGTATATAATCATCAGGATGAACACAAAGCCACACTTAGCTTCCTGCAATACAATCACATATTGATATATACAAAAGGCCATTAATCGAATGCAATTGAAAAATTGTAAAAAACCTGCCACCTTTAAAAGAAAACAATATGGAACCTCTATTATTTTTAGCCCCATCCAAGCTTTTCTTCCATTCATGAGATTTATACACTTTGGATTTATCACGTCCACAGGGCTATAGACTGTCATGAAGCAGCCCATCAACTATTTCTCATTATTTATTTATTTATTTTTATTTAGCCATTTATTTTATTTTTATTTAATTATTCATAGTTTGCTGCACAGCTGAGTGGTGAAAATTAGAAACTTGTAATTATGGAGTGTTAACAAATTTCCTATGCATGCCCCAGAGGTGGTTATATAGGAAATACACCATCTATTGATACAATATAGATACACAATCCATTAGTAGTTGACTGTTTGGTTCAGTGTGTTGTAGTTCCTCCCTTTAAAAATGGCAGAGTAAAACAAAATCTATGGACTTTATTTAATGATGTACAATACATTGTTAATGACTTGACTTTAGGGGGATTGATGAAATATTTAATTTTGCTACAACATATTGATAAGGTTATTTTATTCGTATGCTGGATAACTAACCCACCACCTCCTTAAATCAAGAGCACCAGGCTTTCTGTATATTAGTGACTAAAAATTATGGTAGACCACAAAAATGCAGAGAGACTACTCTTAAACATGTGTTCTTGAGAAATTTGATATTAACTGAGCAATTTATATGAATGAATGAATGAATGAATGGATGAAAACTGTACATTGCATTATACTGATAAAGAAGAAACTTTTCCTCTCACTGTGGTAACTGATTATTGTGCTGATGAAAAGAGCTCTATTAAACAACAACAGAGTATGTGAAAGGTTCAACACAGATTGCTGTGACAATAAGGAGAGCAGAAGTGAAAGTCCTGATAATATTAGACAATATAATCCCATGGGCTGATAAGAATAGTGTATAAATGTGCAAAGCATTGAAATTGTCTCAGTGATCAGCTAACATATGATCACAGAACAGTTATGCTCATGACATTTTACTTAGTCAAACTCAAGTCAGTAACCACCTTTGAGTATATTTAGAGGGTGCAATTACATTCTATACCCATTGATAACTAACTTTACAAATGAGCATTTCTTGAATATGTATAATATAAAAACAAATCGTGGTTATATACCGACATATAAAGCATACATATTTTTAGATTTTGCATGTTCAAGGCACATCACAAATATTAATTTGTAAACTAATTAATTAGGTTCAGCCAGGATGTCATGTGCGGTATTGGTATCTGTTGAGGATGCTCAGATAGTATCTGCATCAGTGATTTCTATTCTTGCTAAATGTGAGCTGTCTGCCGATAAGTTGATCCCAAACCCCATAGACTAAAAGTTATGCTTGTCTCACTGAAAGTAACCCAAAGATTGATTGCTAACAATGCAGGGCATTTCTAACAGAAAGAGCCTGACTCTTAGCAGTGCCCCAACAAAGAGAGATAATCACATGTATTTATCAGATTTTTATCAGAACACAAGGAGATAATAATGACAAATTGTTTCACAAAATATATTAGACTATACATTAATGCAATTCCAGACATGAATCCTGACCAAGATCTGCAATAAAAAAGATTTGCATTCTCTTAAAATTGGACATATATATTAAAATCAAACACATCAATTATATACTGCTAAGCTCTACACCCTAAAAAGTAATTCAGGGGACATAATACCACAACTTCAATAAATGTATGTTTGCAAGATAAAAATTCAAATTTAATGATTTAATTAAATATATTAAGTTGCAAACATTATTTTGATGAGTAACCCTAACCCCAACCCTTGATATTGAAGTATTATATTTATATATATATTTATATCTACTTAATTATATTAAGTATTAAGACCAACATTTTTGGTCATATTGGTCATTATATAATTATACACCAACTTAATATTGTGTGTAATTTAAGCTGAAAATTCTGCATTAAATGCAATTAAATTATTAATTCAGTGTTAATTGAAAATACATTTGATTGTCGAAGAAAAGGTATTTTCTTTAACCCAATGTTTGTTGGTTGAATTTAATTTCATTCCAAGTTGTCATAACTCAAAAAGATTGATGCAAACTCTTGTGTAATTTTTTTTGTTGTTGAGCCTAAACATTTGTTTTTAGAGTGTAGCACACAGACATTCTTACCGAAGTGTTGACAATAAGAGGTAGAGGCAGGATCAGAAAAGGTGTCGCAAT
This sequence comes from Ameiurus melas, assembly GCA_012411365.1. Lineage (NCBI taxonomy): Eukaryota > Metazoa > Chordata > Actinopteri > Siluriformes > Ictaluridae > Ameiurus > Ameiurus melas. The sequence goes on along the minus strand of CM022773.1, from coordinate 12,033,018 downwards.
GGTGATCACATAATTTCTGTAATCCCACAACCATCTCATACTCTTCGCCATAATCCAGATTTATCAAGTAACTTGTGTACAAGACAAAAGAGAGCACCTTAGTGCAAAACGTTTTTGATCAAATGACACATTTTATGACATCATTAAGGATAGACTGTTGCACAAGATAAATATAACACATGCAGAGATAATTAAACATTAACTTTATTTGTGCAGCCACAGATAAGGTTTAAGAACAAATACACATTTGAATGCTTTATACATTATTCTGCTCTATGTAACCAACTCTAGAGAAAAGAGTCTTTGTACTATTTAGTTATACAACATTGAGAAAATTTATTTGTTTCTCAAGGAATTTCTTGTATGAGTTAGAAGCTACAGTTCTGCAAGCTACAAAGACACAAGTTCAAGATAAACAGAAAAACACAAATAAACAGGAAAATTCCAACTCAGAGTATTGATTAAGTAGTTATAAGACATGATAAATTCTGAAGTATTGCAAGTGTTGGAGCTTTATATTGTATAATCATGCGGTTTATAGTCTTAGAGATTTAGAGAGTTAGATATTAACAGTTCCATATAGTGTAAATGTTGTCACCTGTTTCACATCTGCCCCATTGAGGGAGGTGTTCCCGGTCCTCTCTTGCTTCCTCAAACTATCAGCTCCTTGCTTTTGCTGACAATAAACCACATGTTTATATAAATATATAAATATCTTATAAAAGCTCTAAAACTTACAATACTTCAGAATTTAACCCGTGTAACACATCACATTCAACTGCTTTTATTTCCAGCAAATTTCGTAACATTTCTTAACATGTAAATATTTGTATTAACATAAAAAGAGTCAACAACTGACACATAAACTGGACAGGTTTCACAGACATCTGAGGAAGAGAAATGGAATAATGAGTCCCTGATCAAAGGGCGGTCAATATCAAGAGTAACAGTCAGTATCTGGTGGCCTCCAGCTGCTTTAAGTACTACAGTGTATCTCATCCTCATGGACTACACCAGATTGGTCAGTTCTTGCTGTGAGATGTTACTCCACTCTTCCACCAAGGCATCCACAAGTTCTCGATCACATCTGGGGGGACACTTGGTTACATGTAATTTTCCACTGCAAGGACGATCAGCTGTCCTTCCTGTCTCCCTGTAACACTGTCTTAGGCGTCTTACATTACAGACACTGCAGTTTATTGCTCTGGTCACATCTGCAGTCCTCATGCCTCCCTGCAGCAGGTCTCTGGCATATTCATGCAGGTGAGCAGGAACCCTAGGCATCTTTCTTCTGGTGTTTTTCAGAGTCAGTAGAAAGGCCTCTTGAGTGTCCCAAGTTATTGTAACTGTGACCATAATTGTCCACTGCCTGTAAACTGTTAGTGTCTTAAGGTCTGTTCTACAGGTGCGTGTGCAATAATTGTTTATGGTTCATTGAACAAGCATGAAAAACATCATTTAAACCCTTTCCAATACTGATCTGTAAAGCTTATTTGGATGTTACAAAATTATCTTTAAAAAAAACAATATCCTCAAAAAGGGACGTTTCTTTTTCTGCTGAGTTTATAATGTGTAAGGATCAAGTGTGTGTGTGTTCGTGTGTGTGTGTGTGTGTGTGTGTGTGTGTGCGTGTGTGTGGTCTGTGATTCACCTCCTCCCTTTACATTATATAATAAATGTTAAACTTAATGACTGGAGTGCACTCAGATGAACACACTGTGTAGTACACACAACAACCATTATATTGTTTCTATGCCTCCTTTGTCAAACTGTCACTGGGATGTAACTATAGTTGGGCCACCCATACAACGCTCTACTCTGATTGAGTACTTACTGATCTGACAACAAGCGACAATGAAAGTGCATTCAAATACCCCAAAAACAGAAAAATCCAGGTCTATAAGAAAAAGCTTTTATTCACCATTGTTTCTTTGGTAGGAGTTTTGTTTTTGAATGTTTTTACCCATATACTTCTAAAGGGTGTGCTGCTTGTAGGCTCTAAATGAAGTAAAGTTAGTCTCTCCCTGTAGCCCAAAAGTATCACACACACACACACACACTTTCTTTCACATTATTTAAAAGGAATGTAAGTCTTATGTACTTAATTACCATAATTATGAACACAAGTTGTTAAATTTACAGTCATTTTTAAAATTATGTTTCTCCATTTAGATTGTCTCCTGTAGAATACAACCTTTTAAACCAGGAAAAAAGAATGCCTTTAATTTGTTTACCAATAGTAACTAAAATCTGGTGTGATTTATAATACAAATATCATACTTAACATCTCTGCAGGTTTTTAGACATAAAAGCACTGAATGAAATGAGCAATATAGCCAAAAAAGAAACACTCTGCGTCTCCTACTTTTATCCCTCCCATAGGTCCACAGTCCAAAGGCTGCTAATTCTGCACAAAGAGCAAACTGACTACAATGGAGCTAGAAGGCTATATGTGTGAATGACAAAGGATTAAATAAATAAATAAAAAATTTATCAATACATGAAAGTAGATTACACAATGTAGCTGACGTTTACACGAATAAGTAGAAATGTAATCATGCTTTTCTTTCCTATAGCACAAATGAAAAGCCCTCTCTAGATGAGCAGATTTGTCAAATGAAACTTTTTCATTCTTTTCCACTGCTACGGTAAACTAAAGAGTAGATTTTCAAATGACACTGCTAAATATTACTAGCATTAGCTACATGTAGTAGTGCAAAATGGTCCATCAACTGTATTAGCAGGTGTAGCCTATACACGAGTACACTATTGGTCATATCAGAATTGAGAATATATCTCAAATTCATTGCTTTAGTAGAATTGAATTGTAAGTGAAATAATACTCACATTGAAACGTCCTTTGTATAGTATTTGTTCAAGTCTACAGGTCCTCTAATACAGTCTTAACTGTCCAGACATGTTAAATGGGTAGGGGAGGGGACTTGACATTAGTGACTTGAAGTTATCCAGACTTACAGTAATTTTGTTATGACTAAGTCTACTACTTTCTTCTAGAACTCAATTAATAGATCTTGAATGGTAGCACTACTTGTATCGTTCTCTGCTTGATAGATTGCGTTGCTTGTATTCTTTCATCTGTAAGTCGTTTTGGATAAAAGCGTCTGTTAAATAAATAAATGTAAATGTAAATGTACTACAACTTCAATTTTGTTTTAAATCAATTAATGCAGACATTTCAGTTTAATTTACACACAATATTAAGTTGATGTAATTATCAACAGTATTATGTCAACACATCTCAACAAAACAATGTTTACAACTTGAAATATTTAATCAAATCAATAAATAAATCTTGCAATCACAAATTTAATTAAGTTGTGGTAATAGGTCCCTGAATTACTATTTAGACAAAAACATTGTGATTATTTCTGAGTACGAGTTTCCTGAGTTCTCTGTGTTCTTTCACACACACACACACACACACACACACACACACACACACACACACACACACACACACACACACACACACACACATAAATGCATATCCCTGTCTAAAATTTGCCTCTGTGCACAAGATCACACTTTCTGTATCTGCATGTGTGTGTTTATTTTAAATTGATGCACAATGCCTAGGGAACTGGTCATCAAGTTCTTCTGAAGACATCTGTGGAAAAAATAGTCTTAACATGAGCTTCATTTCATACTTTTGGTTGGATGTGTATGGAAATTCATTATTAACCTTTTGCTTTTACTTATTTTTTCAACAGCCTTGTGTGTGTGTGTGTGTGTGTGTGTGTGTCACAATTTTGTTTGGATGTGTGTGTGTGTGTGTGTGTGTCATATTTTTGGTTGAAGTGTGTGTGCTTTTATAGACAGGGTCGTATGCATGCGTGTGTCTCTGTGTCTGTGAGTGTGTGTGTGTGTGTGTGTGTGTGTGTGTGATATTTCTGGTTGGAAGTGTGTGTGCTTTTATAGACAGGGTCGTATGCATGCGTGTGTCTCTGTGTCTGTGAGTGTGTGTGTGTGTGTGTGTGTGTGTGATATTTTTGGTTGGATGTGTATGTGTGTGTGTGTGTGTGTGTGTGTGTGTGTGTGTGTGTGTGTGTCATAATTTTGTTTGGATGTGTGTGTGTGTGTGTGTGTGTGTCATATTTTTGGTTGGAAGTGTGTGTGCTTTTATAGACAGGGTCGTATGCATGCGTGTGTCTCTGTGTCTGTGAGTGTGTGTGTGTGATATTTCTGGTTGGAAGTGTGTGCTTTTTACAGGTTGCAGGTTTTGTGTGTGTGTGTGTGTGTGTGTGATATTTCTGGTTGGAAGTGTGTGCTTTTATAGACAGGGTCGTATGCATGCGTGTGTCTCTGTGTCTGGTGTGTGTGTGTGTGTGTGTGTGTGTGTGTGTGTGTGTGTGTGTGTGTGTGTGTGTGTGATATTTTTGGTTGGATGTGTATGTGGGTGTGTGTGTGTGGAATGCACATGACCATACTATGTATGAATACATAGATAAATATTTAAACAGGTGTCTTTTGTACTGATTGGTCGGGGGTATCTTCTGTGTGTGTGTGTGTGTGTGTGTGTGTGTGTGTTTGCACCAGAACCAGATTTAAAGTTTACTACTGATATGTATCTGTCCAATGACGTTGGTGATGACCTTTTAACCTAGACCTGTCAAAATAAATATGATTAATCTATAGAAAAGAATATGCAACAATAGATATCTTTAACTACATCTGTCCAATGACATTGGTGATTACCTTTTGACCTAGACCTGTAAAAATAAATATGATTGATGATAATGATCTTGACCTTTGACCTAGACCTGTCAAAAATAAGATTACAATATATACAAACTACCTCGTTCTCCAGTTCACCAGGCTTTTAATTTTCTTCACATCGGCCTTCTTGTCATTATCAGAGATCAGTGTTGATGCTTGGGTTTGATTTATTGTGTAGGGGGGGAGAAAGAAACCTTTTGAAATATTCATGCTTGCAAATGTTTCTCCCAGTTCGAAATGAGCAAATTGAAGCTGAACAAATTGAAAACCTGTATGGTGTGCTGATAAGGAAAGCCTACAAGAGAGGACCTGGAAATTTTCTGTATGGAGGAGTGATCTCAGTAGATAATAAACGTTAATAGCACATTTACCAACACTACCATCTGTAATTTCAAGTGATGGCCACTAGAGATCAGCAGTAATCCTTTTACCTCCTGCTTCTTTATTGTTGCCCAGTAGGAAGATTATCTGACAGTTTATATCAGAATAAATCACGGATATCCTCCATTCTAATATTTTCTTTCAGCAGTTTGAAACAAACCATGACATACTCATGCCTGTACAGCTGCTCATTTATACAGTTATCCAATTATCCAATCATGTGGCAGTAGCACAACACATAAAATCATGCAGATACAGGTCAAGCGCTTCAGTTCATGTACACATCAAACATCAGAATGGGGGAAAAGTGTGATCTCTGTGATTTTAACCATTGCATGTTTTTTGATGCCAAATTCAGTTCAGAAACTGCTGAGCTCCTTGGATGTTTGATCTTATTAATTAAAACTATTAATATTATTTAGTTTATTCATCATTTTCTTTCAAGGTTTTATGGTTTGGCAAGTCTACAGACTCATGACTAAATTCCTCACAGGTGATAAAATGATAATAAAATTAAGCAATCGGCCTGCACAAAGATTCATAAAGATTTCACGGTCTTGATTATGTCAGAGGCTGTCCACTCAGCTCTTTCTAAAACCCAATCTCAAAGAAACCATACACACATTCACATTACTTATCATATATCAAGTATCCTAAAGCACACAATCTTATGTATATCTTTCTTACTAAAGTAATGAGTCCTTTAGATGACTATTTTGCAGGTAATAAAATAGATAAATCAGCCATGTTGCTCTTTGCATTTAGCACTTTCTGCTATAATTTGTTCTAGCAACATTTCAAGTGATTGGGGGAAGAAATCAGTGTTGAATCTGCATCAGTGCGAGCTTGAACAAAAGAGCACATTAGTTCATACGCACACCTTTGAACACACATGTGGATCGCCAGCCTTCAAGAGCGATATTTTACAAAAGGGCAATTTTCTGACCAGTGACAGAAACTGAGAAATTAAACACTCCGTGTAACCACTCTTTTGGTATAAACACAGTGTACAGTGGTGCTTAAAAGTTTGTGAACCCTTTTCTATATTCCTAATTTCAAGCACCACTTCAAATAATGTTTTGAATAATGATTTAAATGTTGGAATTAATCACCCTTATACAATATACACTATTTAGACAGCAAGTTCATGCCCTGCAGAAAATCTTGGCAAGTAAAAATATCTTGAGTATAGGCAAATTTAACTAATATTTCTCTTTATTAGAATGTTGTTAAACAATATAAGACTATTAAGCCTATTTCTAGACATATTTATCTAGATTTCTTTTATTATTATTAATTTCAAGCTTGAAATTGTCTTGTTCTAATGGATGTCAGCTTACAACCAGACCCATGTTGGTCTCAATTTGGTTCTCCAGGGTTTTTGTTTGTTTGTTTGTTTGTTTCTGACAACACTGACATTAAAATATTATACAAGCCATTTACTGAAGTACATGTCCGACATGGTATCTTTCACGATTCAGTCTTTTTCATTGAGCACAGCTGAGGCAATAGTGACAGGGCTGTTATAAAACTCAACCCATGGCCTTTCCTGTGGGAAGGTGTGCTGCAGATTGTGATCAGAGGGCACGTTGTCTCCATGTTTGCTAATCAGGAGAGCTATAATCAGATTGTTGAGAAAGAGAAGTTATGAGGCCCAATACTTCCCTTTTGAAAGAGAGTATTGCTTCAAAGAGTTTCAAATTGCCAAATGGTAGAAAATGCCAATAAATCACGTGCTCCTTTTTCACATTTCATATCATTTTAGAAAAATAATCCATGCAGTTGTCTCTCTCCTTCTTAACTCTGTATTAATTTCATGCAAACTAACCAAAAATTCTATCAATGTTTGAATCTTCTCAGCATATAATCCCATTATTGTATTTAATAACATTTTTTAATTATATTAAACTGTGCGTACGTTCTCAGAAACAAAGTACTTTCCCTTGTGTCTCGAGTGGTACCATCAAAGTGCATTGATGTTACTTTAATTATCCTTAAGGTCTTAAGATCCTTAAAGTCCAGTTACGTACCTTACAAAGGTTTCCAGGTTAAATAATCATACTGAAGGTACAAAATATATCCCCTCGATGGTTCCAGACCAGTGACATGCAACATGACATTTATTTCTGAGAGTTTAAGGCAAAACTGAACACACTCATCATGTTGTTACTATCCCTGATTCTACATAATTTCATTATGAATTTGTTACCTTAATTACATAAACTCACATTTGTGTGATTAAAGTGTAAAAATACCTGTATTTTTACACTTAGCTTTGATATATGGTAAAACAAAACAAAACAAAACTTAAGAACATTTAGTCTCTTAGTTAGCAAAAGTGCATACTTGAAAAGTATTGTAGGTTTCTGTGTCTGCTGAAAGAATTACTTGTCTGCTCAATACTATTGTACACAATTACTGTAATATGATACTGACATTTTTCATTCAATATGAAATGAGATGCAAATCCTGAGCCAAAATGTTTCACATTATAATAAGGCATAAAGGAGAAGTTTTTTTGTCATTAATAGACAATGAGCCTGAAACAGGTTTAGCAACTATGAATACTCCGAGCATGAGAATGCAATGTAATCTGTTTTATGTATAGTAATCTGTTTCCTGGCTTTTGTATAGAGGCAACACAATGCCGTTCTATGCAGAGCCACACTACAATGTGAGAATGTGTACGTGAACATGATCTCGATCTTCACCTGCACCTGTTAACAGTCAACAGTGTCTATGTATTTAATAAAGGGAAAATACAGAGGCATTAATGAGACATTTCTATATTCAATATAGATCTCCAATTTGTTTTTATTTGTGAAGTGTAAGATTTCTTGTAAAAAATATAATCAATTGAAAGTCCATAAATATATATGTTTAGAAGTTAAATATTTTTTTGAGTACACGAAAAAGACACGTTAACACGAGACCTGCGTGTAATGCAATGATATACATCTCAATGTTACCGGAATCATAACATAGCATAAAACACACATTACATAAGATGTAGATAACCTCATTTGGGAATTTGAACTGTGACCAGAGTAAAACAGTCACTCTCAGGCTCTTTTTTTTTTTTACACTCCTATTGTGAGGTGTTTACACAAAGCTCGTAACCATCAATTCTAAAGAAGTATAAATAATTTATTCAAAATGTTATCCATTATCCATCAATAGTCCAAGCGCACTTGGAACTAGATATCATGATTTAGTTAGTAAATGTCATTTTATTCCTTCAGGTGCAGCTAATCTAAACATGTGATACCTCAGTGGTTTACCAAATAGCAATTGATGCCATCTCAAAAGAATTAAGGCAGCTTAAGGCAGGTTATAAGTAGTAAAAATATTGCCACAGATACAGCAAGTTAAAACATTTGTGCAAAGTTGCAGGTACTAGATTTAGCTATTATCAAGGTGAATATGTACAAAAATTGCAAGCAGCAGCAGAAAGTTCTATACACACATTCAGATGCATTGAGGTGAGAGAAGCACTTCTGTTAGTTGTGTACATGGTGGAGTGAGGAAAAGCCAATACATCAGTCCATACATGATTTCGTGGAGTTTTTTTTTCTTTTGTGGCCAAAAAAAGCTTGATTTTTTGCAGCTTTTTTTTATTATTAAAAATTTGCTATGCAATTTCCAATCTTTTGTCCTTTTTTAAAAAAACTACTTGAATGAATGAATTTGCAATTGCACTAAATTGTTTCGCAGTAATGTTTGTTGGTACACCAAACATCTTTTAACTGTACTCATGTTCGACACACGTGAACCAAAGTGGCTTTGGCTAAATGTGCATTGTGATGCCATCACATGAAGCATTTTGGCCCAAAGCTGCAGAACATCTGTGGTAATTCTGAAAATTGCAAGCTCCTGTAAATATCATGGGATTTTTGCATTAATTTCTGTGAAAATCCTTGAGGGACCTATACATTATTTACCAACGCAAAGGGAACAGGATATGGATGTTTTTTTGTCCAGCTCATCACATCCTCAAGTCAACGGAGTCATAAAACTTGTCAATTTCTTCTTTGTACATTTTCGAGACAACTGGCCTTTTGAGTTTCATAGTAGGACCTGAAAAAGTCACACACAAGGAAAACAATGTCATGTAACCTGTAAGACCAGTTAATGTACTGAGGAATGCATTTAGTATTCTAATATGAGCTTTAAAACAATTATAATGCTCTGTAATAAGCTATAGGTCCAATATGGAATCCTTTAGGATTTATTCTTTCATTCAGGCATATCATTGGGGTTTTATTAATTCATTCATCTTCAGTAACTGCTTTTTCCTACTCTGGATCTCGTGCTGGATCTGGAGCCTAAAACCCAGAAATACTAAGTATATGATACCAGTCCACTGCAGGGCACCATGCACATTTACACACTAATCCACACCTAGGGCAATTTAGTGTAGCCAGTCCACCTACTGGGATGTTTTGTGAGGTTGGGGGAAATTGGAGAAAACAGAGGAAACCAATGGGATGAGCACATGAAATTACACATAGTAACCCAAACTCAGGATCAAAGCAGGGACCCTGGAGCTGTGAAAAATAAATGCTCCGAGTTTTTAAAATATTCTATACTGCAATTATTTGCTAATATATTTTGTTGACCCTCTATGTGCATTATTAGTATAATTATCTCGTTGTATACCAAAATACCTGGTGTATTGGATTTGCTGTTTGCTGACACCCAAAACATTCCTACTTGAGAAGTGTACTACTAGTTTTTTTGTTTGTTTGTTTGTTTTTTCCCTTTTAGTCAAGACTTTCACAGGGGAGCTAAATTTTTTATTTAAATACAAATGTGTGTGTACATAAATTATTTGATGTCCACAGGATTATCCTCCAGAAAGACATATGCAGGCTGTTGTCATTTCTGGCATAATCAAAGTCATGCATATACTTAGTTTACAAATCCTTACCAAGCTCCCCTCCAGATATCGAAAAGTCCTTCGATAAGAGCGTCCACTTCTGGACCCTCTGTGCATTGGACGGGGCCTTGGCATTGACCCGGTCCACACCCTCCTGGATGACTTTGTAAATAGCTGGCTCTTTGTTGCTGATGATCTCGGAGACTTTGCTTGCCGTGATGCCATGTTGCCTGCAGAACTCTACGACCATCGGGGTCAGCTCGTCTGTGGGGTCTCCATTGTCATCAACCTTACACTGTGAATTGTAAACAGTCTGATTTTGAATTTTGTGACCGAGAACTTAAAGATGCATTATATTCAATGCTGTTAAAAATGAACCTTTTACAGTTAGGCAGCTATCATTTATGGATGGAGTGACTTTTTCAAAGCTCTGTAATGAATTACAGAGTGTCCCTGGATGAAGTGTCTTACTTTAAGAGTGAGAATCATGGAGAGGAATTTCTTTTTGTCTCCCACCAGCATGGCATTGCTAATGATGGGCACTTCCTCCTTGACTGCGTCCTCAATGGGGACTGGTGGGATGTTCTCGCCTCCGGCAGTGATGATAAGCTCTGTTTAAAAATAAATAAATAAAAATTATATATAAGCAAGAGTAATACCTACAACAAGTTCTCAATACACGTTAATCCAAGCCTAGGTGTAGAAATTTCCTATTTTTAGTAATAATTTACAACAAATTGGAGCAATTATTCAGACAAATTTGGCAGCTCTAATACCCTTATGCCACTAACCATTTGGTCATAGTAATGAATGCATCAGGCTAAACCTACAGTGTAATCATTTCTACCTTTTATCCTGCCTGTAATGTAAAGGAACTCATTTGCGTCATGCTTTCCCAGGTCTCCTGAATGCAGCCAGCCTTCTGAGTCCAGTGCCTCTTTGGTTTTATCAGGCATGTTCAGATAGCCCATGAAGACGTGACGGCCCCAGAAACACACCTCCCCACTGCCATCTGCATCTGGCTTGTCCAGCTTTGTTTTGCAGCCTGGTATCACCTTACCACAGCTGTTGGTGATATATTGAGATTATGAATAAACTTTATGGTTACATGTATTATAAGTCAACTCGAGCGTTTTCATGGTGTATGGTGGATTGTAATAGGTCATATTTAAGGAGCTCACATTGTTTTAAAATTAATTTCAGTAACACAATTTATCACAGAGCATTTACATGCATACGAATAACATTTGATTATAGCAGCCACCATGCTACAATATTTTATATAATTATTCCTAAAGACAAAGCTATTATCAGATGAGTTTTTTTGTTTTGTTTTGTTTTTATCAGATTGCATGTGTGCAAACGTTTTAAACAGTATGTCAGTTTTGAATTTTACAACAAATCCTTTTTCAAGGTGTTTATGGCTAGTTTGGAAAGCAGCTATTGTGGTGCAACGTATATTTAAGGGGGTATTATGGATCACGTAGATCCATTGCAAAATGTATTAACTTAGACAGCACTTTTATAGGCACTCAAAGCACTTTAAAGTGCATTGGGGGGAATCTCCAACCACCACTAGTGTTTCGCATCTACATGGATGGTGCGACAGCCACCATAGTGCACCAGAACGCCCACCACACACCAGCTATTGGTGCAGATGATTACCCTACTGTGGACATAAAACAAAAAAAAAATCAAAGGCATTTACAGGGAGTGAATTAAGGGACAGACCTCATAATGTAGAAGTTGCCAGACCCAGACATGGTGTGAGGGCCCGTACTCTCACTCATGCCATACAACTCATAGATGGTGATGTTCAGACTCATGAAGTATTCCAGTGTATCCTTAGTGATTGGTGCTGCCCCTGTAAAGCAGAGCTTGCAGCGATCCAGCCCAAGTGCAGCACGTACCGTCTTAAAGACAATGCTATTAGCCAGCATGAAACCCCAGGGCACTGGATTACTGGAGGTCACAACATAAAAACATTACTCATTCACATATGTCTGTAAAATATGTGAACCATTAAGAAATACCCCTAAAAGGTAGTGATTTATGCCAAAACATACTTGTTCATTGTGTTGTAGCTGGCCTGAAGTCCTATACCCTTGGCCCAATCTGAAATTTTCTTCTTCATGAATGAAGACTTTGCACCAATGTCTTTCATTGCTTCCTGCATCTTCTCCCACACACGTGGAACACCCAAAAAGCTTGTGGGACGCACTTCTCTCAACGTGGTGGCCAAAGAACCCTGCAGGAACGCAACATTTATCCCACCTCTACTTACTCTAGCTTAACTGCAATATGATAGTATATCATACACTCCTGTACAATCACTGCCATTTCTTAGCATGCATAATAGCTAGCTTCTAAAACAAAATTCAATTATAATTGATGAATAATATTGTTTATGTTTCCCTTAAATGTGATCTGCATTGATAAGGACAAATAATTGCAGTTATATAAATACAATACTAAATACAATGCTAACCTTCAGTGCATCTGGTTGAGCAAAATAGGTGGTGGCTGCAAATCTAATGCAGAGCCACATGTCATTCACTTGGGCAGCCACATGACTTAGGGGTAGATAACTCACTACAGAATCCTCCCCCTTGGTTAGATTGACCATTGATCCTGATGCTTTTGCAATCCACGTGATCTGACCAGAGGAAGGGCACCAGATTAAATTAAAAAGATTAAAAAGATTACTGTATTAATTAACCTAATCTCTTCTTTTGAACATGGAAAAAAAAAGTTTATTTGTTTTTTAACAGTTGGTACCAACAATGCTCTGTTGAGGGATATCTCAGTACTCTTTCATGAAAGCAGTTAAATTATTACTTACATTGTCATGACTGAGCATAACCCCTTTAGGGTTTCCTGTGGTTCCTGACGTATAGATCAGGGTGCAGCATTCATTAGCCTTCTGACTGTTAATTACTGCATCCAACTCATCATCTGAAACCTCCTGCCCAACCTTCATAAACTCAGTCCACTAAAAGAACAGACAGTTCATCAGTTGTGCAGTCAGTATCACGTGAACCTCTGTGTGCTATGAATATTTTCCGATATGCTTTCCCTTTAAACACAAAACAGCTATTTCAGCTATACTGTTAAGTAGTTTTAAGAGGAAATTTGCTGGCAATATTCCAAGCATCTTGAAAAACCTCCCACAGTTCATCTGGAGAATCTGGCTGTCACACTTGCTTCTCTCGGTCACATAATGGAGGCAGAGACAGAAGCAAGTGCAGGTATGACAGTTTAATCAAGCAACACGTCCAAAGGATAAGGCAGAAGACAATAATCCTGGGCAGGCAGAAGTCAGGCAGTCATGCAAACAGCACAAAAGTCCACGAGATAAAGTCAAAAACGTAAGCAAACTCAAAACTCGAAAATCAAGGCTTGGTAACCAATCGAGACAAACGGCAACTGAGTGTATACTTTGCAAAAAGCGAAACGCATTGAAAGACCTTAAAATCTGTAGTTGTGATTCTGGAAATTGCAATCGATGACGGCCAGGTTTGTAGGACGCAGTGCAGGATGGGAATTGTAGTCACTGGTTTGATGTGATATGATACTCTTTAAACAATCAAATAAACTCATGTACACAACTGATCTGTCTATAAATACTAACTGTATATTAAATAAATATTACATTACATTATTATATTCAATAATTATAATTATATATTAAGTAAATATTTAACATCCCAGGAACTTCATAAATATGTTTGTGAGTTAAAGAAATTCCGTGGATGCCAGGGCCCCAAAAACAATGATTAAAATCATTTTCATAGTTGCCACATAAGGAGCCATTATTGTTAGCAAGTAAATAGTCTCACTAGCTTTCTTTAGACTCTGGACCTCTTCATCACTAAACATGGCTAAGATCCACCTGCTGTTATATGAGGAGGTCATTTGACTCGCCTTGCAACTGACTGACCCATGATGTAGGAGTATCTCATTTACATGCTACTGTGACATAGGTAGATGTTGTTTAACTTCAAGCCTACCGTGTATAAGTTTGGCATCTTATTCTTCACTTCTCCTTTGTATTGAACAATTGCCTTCAGATGTGGTAGTTGGTCTTTAATCTGGGAAACAGACATTAACAGCAATTGGCAAAATTTGTTTATTTCAATTGCAGTTTATAACAAAAAATTTTCCCACCCTTTCTTCATTACAGTTGTAAATTGTCTTCATTAGTAGGAATATTGTACACTATGTTCTTTTTTGGAAATTGGGGTTCTGTAACTGTAATACATTTATCAGCTAAATACCTGGATGATTTTTGCTAGTTGTTTGTCATTTTCAACTACTAAAACATTGGCTTCACAGTTATACGCCACATAGTGACAGGCTTCTGGAGAGTTGGTTGTGTAGATTCCAACAGCAAGGCCTCTGAAGAACGAAACAATTATTTTAACTATGACTACATCATGCATACTTTTTCATATTTAGCTTGACATATACAATATGCAAACGTTTCAGCACTCCTTACTAAATTACATATTTTGTTGATTTTTAAAAGTGAAAAGAAAGTAAACACAACCTCTGCAACTATTTGTATAATAACACTTTTTTTCTGCAAATGTTAATGCATAATAGATCCACCTCCATTTTTATCCTTAGTGACTGTGGCCAAACAGTAAATGATTTATCTCGTTACTCTATGGCACTTATTTCCAAGATAACTCTGGTTTATCTAAATATTGTTCTGCATACTTTAGGTGTCAACATTTATGATGAGGTCGCAGGTGAGGTTTCCTTCTGATGACTCTTCCATGCAGATCATGTTTGCAAGCAATGCTGCAGAGTAGAACAACGTACCTCCTGTGTCATCTAAACCTTCCTGCAGGTATTTGCTGTCATTTGGGGCTTTTGCTTTGCAGGTAGTTCTAGCTGAGAGCTCCCTTTTGGTCTTCCAGTTCTTGCATTGGGTTTCACAGTTTCTCTTAAATGCCATTACTTAATGAGATTTTACACAGTGGTAATTGGGAGATGGAAGTGCTGTGATATCATTTTTACAGCCTTCCTGTGCTTTAGAGAAATAAGTTAGATTCAATTTTAAATCCTCTGTAATCTGCTTAGAGGAGGTCATGGTTGTTGAGTGTTAGCATGAGGTTTCAAGAGACAGAATTTATGATGATGATGATTATCCTAATGACAATATTTGAGAAATGATTCCTAACAAATCAATTAAGGCCTCATACTACAATGGGAACTTCTGCACATGTCCTAATTATTTGTTTTGGGGGGTTTTATTTTGCCTTTTATTTTTTTTATTTTTAAAGTTCATCAAATATACAGTAACTGTGATTTAACATTTGCAGAAAATGTTGTTTTTTGTTTTTGTTTTTTAAATGCACATATTGCGTTTACTTCTTTTTACTTCAAAAAAAAAAAAAAATGTGATTTGGTCAGGGATGCCGAAGCTCTTGCACAAAACTGTATGTCCTGTATATAAAAGTGTTTGGACATATATGTATACTGAACAAAGAAACATGTGAATATAGAACAGGAATAGAAGTAGTACCCTGCCATGATGCAACCGATGTCTGCAATGAACCACTCAGGAGAATTGAATCCCAGAATTCCAACACCATGGAAGCGCTCCAGTCCCAACTACACACACACACACACACACACACACACACACACAGACACACACACACACAACATTTTAGTTTCAACTCACTAATGCAAAAGCTTTTTTATTTTATTTTAAATGCAAATATATTACACTGTGTTTAAATTCAGAAGTTCATTATACTTTCGCACTACATTTATGTTGTCTAAACTCTGCATTTCATTTAAGCGATCCTTTTTTATCCAAACTGGACTGCAGGTTCCTTTGTATCTGTTCTTTGTGATATTATGGACTTATTGGGTTACAGAATACTTTAGTTTGGAGGCCAGAACACTGCAAGGAGAAAAGTAGTTTAGGTAATTTTGGCAATCCAGTGCCAAACTAGCTGAGGACACATTAAGATTTATGAGTATAAAAGAACTGAACTGTAAATATATTTAGCAAAAAGTTTGTATTAAGTCCGTTGAGAAAATTTAGTAGCCAGTAAGGCTGAAAGAGAATTGGGGTGATATTGAATAAGACTGTTTTAAATAAAGTTTGTTGAGCTGAAATGCACTGAATTTACCTCAAATTCTGAAATATAGCAATCTTTATATATAATCTATGAACTTTGAATATCTCATCTGAACAAAAAATTTGTATCTTTCACTGTCACGTCTACAGTAAGGGTTGCACTACAACACAATGACAGCTGCTAAAGCTAATAATCTCAGTTCTAAGGGAATAATACATTTATCCACATTGTGTTATTTTTAAAGACTTCATACCTACATTCCCGTAATGTACTGTTTGTTTGTATTTTGCTACTTTGTACATCTGAGATGTTGCACAATTACTGCTAAACACTGTTTATTCAGTTTATAACATTACGCACACAGAGGATACATACTTTTTGTTATAGTATTCCTTATATATTATATCTTATATAGCATCTACTAAGGAAGGTGCAAACCCAGTTTCATTGTACTTGTATAATGACAATAAAGATTATCTTCTATTATACTCATACCTTGAGAAAGCTCTTGGCTGCAGCTCGGCACTGCTGTTGGTACTGCTTATAGGTGAGTGTAACCCAAGCTCCATCCTCCTTTGAGCAGAGGGCTGGGTGATCACTGAAATTGTCCACCGTCCACTGGAACATCTGATGGATGGTAAGAGGAGGCTCAGAGCCCGGACCCAATTCACTCATCCTTAGTTTCACTGCTTCGTCCCTTGTCGCACACCAGAACTGCTCGGCTGGAGCCAAGCGTACTTCCCCTGTAAATGCGATCGATTCATCATCTGCTGGACCAGAATTGCATTTGGGACAACACTCCGGCATAATTAGGCTTTCAAAAAGCTTTTCAATGAAGCATAAAAAAATGGTGACACTTCAGTCATCTCACACCTGCTGCATAATTCTAAAGCAGTTTTTCTAGAAGGAAGTCCAAGCTTGAGTTACAGGAAGGATATGGAATGTCTGATTGCACCAATCAGATTTCTGTTTGTGAGAAAGTAAAGTAGGCGTGGCTGTTGCCAAGTTACACAAACTGGTTTTTTAAATTCTGTACTCACACATAGATAATAACTATGCTGTGGAGTCCTGCTTTTCAAATGTTATTCATAAATTCATAATCATTCATGGCAACTCTAAATTTATAGCAACTCTAAATACAACAATAATGAATTGCTACTTTTTGTTGATTTGACTTCTGCTGAAGGACAGAAATGTCAGCACTTATCAGCACTCTAATGCAGACATTAACAAGCATAAACATTGAATTTTACCTGCAGTCTTGCAGGCCCCTCCTATAGTAGCACCAACTGCAGTTTCCTCAAAACCCTCGACAGATGCTTCCTCATTTTTCACCTTCCTTGAAATCTCAGAATTCACATCTCCAGTTGGACTGTCAATCCCGGAATCATCTGATAAACTGATATCTTTCAGTTTGTCTGCCACCGGGACCATGATATCGTTTCCCATTAAAGAAGTCATACAGTTGCCGTTAGGTTGTGCTCTGGAGTCTTGGCGTGCCTGCTTTTCTCTCAGATGGTGCTGTGGGTCTTTTATAGGGCTAGTGGTAGCAGCAGAGCAACAAAAGAAGCATGATTACCATTGTTCACTTAGCGACAAACATGTGAAATCTAATCCATGTTATTTCTTTAATTATTATGTACAGATTAGACAAAAAAAATACACAACACAACAAGTCTACATACCTCTCCGAATTATTTTCCAAGGTGGTTGAAAGGTTGGATCCACTGACTGACATTACGGAATCGCTTTAAAATAGCAAAGCACTTCAAAAAATTAAGAAAAAAAAGCATTTATTAGAGAAAAAAAAAATCCAGCCTCTTCTTTGCAAAATATTTACAAAACACAGTTAGTATAAACTATAAGAATAATATTTGAACCATATAAGTTACCAAGCTTAAATATTAATGCTTAGCTTCCAGGTTTGTGCCGCTGTTAATCCCCAATACTAGGCGACTTAACTCTAATGGTGCTCTTTTTATGAGAGCATCTTGTTGCAACACATTGGCATCGTGTGTTGAGTAAACCAACGCTGAGTCAGGATTAGAAGAGTGATGAAAGCATGGTGCTAGAAGCTGGCATGATGTATTTCACTGTCAACAGTTTGCCTTTCACCCATATCTGTTCACCACAGTACCATTCCACTTCAAGGACAGTGGGATAATATGTGAACATTTCCTAAAAAGCAGTTCATGTTCAATTGGTTGGACATTCACTGAAAACAGAAAACCTAAAACACTGGTGCCATCTAGAGATGTTTAGCGCTAATGCAATTATAGACGAGCAGGAGAACTGCTCAACAGAAGATCATGAAAATTGTAAAGGATGGGACCTGAGCACACTTTGGACAGCAAGGGCACATATTTTGCTTTCTTTCACAATAGTTTAACCAACCAATTCCCATTGCAGTGGTGGGTCTGTAACCTACATCCTCATCACCAGTGTGAGAGGGCGAAAGGACAAAGTTCTTCATTACAACACTGGTGTGGCAACATCAAAGTCTGCTCTCGAATAAACTTTTGCACAAACTGCTACATGCCGTGGACCACATCCGACGTGCAAAGTGAAATGTAACAGCAATAGCATGCAGAAACTGAATTACTATGGAAATAAGGCAGAGGTCCTTAATAGTTCACCCGAGTTCACATTCAGTTGGTTCAAAGATCACACATGCTA
Organism: Ameiurus melas; assembly: GCA_012411365.1. Taxonomy (NCBI): domain Eukaryota; kingdom Metazoa; phylum Chordata; class Actinopteri; order Siluriformes; family Ictaluridae; genus Ameiurus; species Ameiurus melas. The sequence goes on along the minus strand of CM022773.1, from coordinate 12,014,244 downwards.
TAAGACATAGATGCTGTGCACATTTGTTTCATTCTAACAGCTAGTACACTATACTAACCAATCAATAATAACCGTCATACTACACCGAACTAGAAAAACCTGTTTTGTTTTATAATCGCAAAAACACAGATGACATCATGGCATTACAGAACATATATCAGCGTCAACATTGTTTAATGTCTAATTTAACTGAGGTTTTGTCTTAATTTCTTCACTCTCATTAATATCATTAAGGTTTCACACAGAAGAATAACTTCCTTCTATTATACTCACAGTTAATATTTAGTCGTATTTAACGCATTTAAGGCTGTGTTTAAGAGAATATATCTTTGCCTTGATCACTTCTTTGAACAAATCAATGTTAATTTACAGATTAATTACAATACAAATTTAATGGAAAAACATATGCAATACTTACAAGCTGGCAGGATTTCTCTCGTTTTGTATTAATTATTCAGAGATACAGATGACTTGGCACCAGGTACACACTTGGAGGTTGAGGAGAGACAGAGTGAATTATTAGCTGGAGATTGTAGGATCATGTATAAGGCTAAGTCACATGACGTTGTTGTTCGGGTCGGTTATAACAGCGCGAGGTCCACAGGTGGCATGTTATTTAGTACAGTAGTATATGTTGCCATGGCGATGTGCAAACTCAGTAATTGGTGGTGTGCTATATCAACACACTGTTTAGTAGGCTAGGATGCTCTTTGGGGTGTCAACGAGTGATACATCTCCCAGTGGACACAGAAATGTTTCCATAAGCTCTTCACAAACTGTCTGGAATCAATCAAATTAGTATTGTTAATATTACTATTGATAACTATTTTAATCTTTATATGAACTTGAAGAATTAGTGTACTAATATTGTCTCTGAATAACAGCCTATAACCTGATCTTTCTTTGGAAACAAAAGACATTGTTAGTTTATCAAATTATTTCCTGCAATCAGATTTACATTTCATTTGAATGCAATCTTACTTGTATCTATTCCTACACCGTTGTGCATCGTGATCATGGTCACACCTTGTCTCCAATATTATCATTATATTTTATTTAAATAGAGTTTTAGAATTAAAAGGATTGAATTGAAGAAAACATTGCAGTAGAATAAATTAAAGGAACATTACTATCACTTAATGGTCTAATGGTTCAATGTCAATGACCAAGGGTTGTGTAAAACACAGGATCTTATCCAGGAGATAAGGTGCAAGGTGGAGAAGGGAAAGCTAGTGCAATCCAATCCAATCCAATACTGTACAGATTTATAAAAAACAATAAATAAATAAATAAAACATTATAGCCATCTTTTTACTATAGGAAAATAGTCAATGATCAGTCACAACTGTTTCATAAACATACACTGATCAGCCATAACATTAAAACCAATGACAGGTGACGTGAATAACATTGATTATCTCGTTACAATGGCACCTTGTCAAGGGGTGGGGTATATGAGGCAGCAAGTGAACTGTAAGTTCTTGAAGTTGATGAATTGGAAACAAGAAAAATGGGCAAGTATTAGGGTCTGAGCGACTTTGACAAGGGCCAGATTGTGATAGCTAGACGACTGGGTCAGAGCATCTCCAAAATAGCAGGTCTTGTGGGGTGTTCCCGGTATGCAGTGGATAGTACGTACCAAAGTGGTCCAAGGAAGGATAACCGGTGAACCAGTAACAGGGTCACGGGCGCCCAAGGCTCACTGTTGCACATAGGGATCGATGGCTAGCCCGTCTGGTCCGATCCCACAGAAGAGCTAAGGTAGCTGAAGTTCATGTTGGCTATGACAAAAAGGTGTGTGAACACACAGTGCATCACAGCTTGCTGCATGTGTTGATATGTAGCCACAGACCGGTCAGAGTGCCCATGCTGACCCCTGTCCACCACCGAAAGCACCTACAATGGGCACGTGAGCATCAGAACTGGACCATGGAGTAATGGAAAATGGTGGCTTAGTCTGATCACATTTTCTTTTCACGCGGACGGCTGAGTGTGTGTGCATCGCTTACCTGGGTAAGAGATGACACCAGGATGCACTATGGTAACAAGGCAAGCTGGCAGAGGCAGTGTGACGCTCTGGGCAATGTTCTTCTGGGAAACCTTGTCTCATATATGGATGTCACTTTAACAGGTAGCACCTACCTAACCATTGTTGCAGACCAAGTACACCCCTTCATGGCAACGGTATTCCCTAACAGCAGTGGCCTCTTTCCACAGAACAATGTGTCCTGCCCCACTACACAAATTGTTCAAGGAACATGGCAAAGAGTTCAAGGTGTTGACTTTGCCTACAAATTACCCAGATCTCAATCCAATCCAACATCTGTGTGATGAAAAGGCAAATCAGAGTGCTTAAAGCTATGAGTCGAATAACAGTGAACGAATATGTGATTCTAGCAATTTATTCCATAAACATTAAAATAATAAAACATTCTTACTCAAAATACGACTTTTTCAACACATAGTGACTTTACGATAGCATCCAAATGTCTTGCATTATGCTTTGATATTTTATATATTTTAATTGTTTTTTTAATATGGTGAATTTAGCATTGGTATTATTGTGATTTGCATACTTCTTGGGCAGTTTTTTTGGCCCTTAGTACAGTAATGGTGAGTCACTGTCATACATCATTCTTAAGATTTATTCCTCACTAAGAATCATAGTGCACATTTTTGATCATAACTTTCAAAAGGACCCATTTCACACCCCTCTTCATCTCCCTCCACTGGCTTCCTGTAGCCGCCCGTATAAAACTCAAGGCCTTGATGATTACATACAAGACCTTGTCTGGAACAGCCTCTCCCACCCAAACTCTCCTTGAGGTTTATGTTCCCTTACGCAATCTGCGTTAATGACCAATGCTACTCAACGTGGCTCAAGGTCCCTTTCCAGAACCTTCAGACAAACTGTACCTAAGTGGTGGAAATGAAGCTCCAAATTCAATTCGGACCAAGAATCTGTCACTATCTTCAAAAAACAGCTAAAGACCGACCTCTTCTGTGAACACCAAACCAACCCCTAAAATGCTAACTCCCACGTTATTAATTTGTTTTAATCAAAATTACTCTGACTCTTACACGTCTACTCTGCACACTTTTCTTCTCTAGAACACAATTATAAATATTGTATTGTAGCACTATTTGCTTTGTTTTCTGCTTGACATATCACTTTGCTTGTATTTCCTCATTTGTAAGTTGCTTTGCATAAAAGCATCTGCTAAATGAATAAATGTAAGTGCTTTTTGTTTGTCTTCCACCTCAACTGCTCATTTCTATGCTGTATCCTTCCTTGTGTGTACAATCTGAAGAAGAGCATCTTCCAAACAAATGAATGTAAATATAGTAAAGCAATACTGTTACTACACAAACATGAGCTGAAATGATGTAGAAGGCTTAAGATCAGACGAAGCTTATTATCACACATCTGTAGTCATCAAGATTATTATTTATTTCTTCGTATTGTTTGTGGAACTGATGAATTAGTTGGCACAGTGCCCATGTGTGGGGTCAAGCACCGGATAAAATGTCTGAGCACTGGTGGTAGCTTGGAAGAGGTTTAATGTCAGAGAAAACTAGGTCAAATGCCTTTTTGCAGTTACGTGTTTGTGGAGTGATACGTAATGCACCAATAGCAACTTTCATGTTCGAGAGCAACATTCAATATTAACTATAATAGACTGAGCAGTGAGGTTACCCTCCAGCATGTTGACACTAACAGTACAATTTAGAATTTGAATTCTTAATGTGAAAATATTTTGAAATATTTAAAAACACATACTCCATAGTCCATGAATCTGCAACACCCATTTAAAAATATATTTACTTTATTATTACTCTGTTATTTTGGCCAATCGTTTCCGTTTGTTTCTCAGAAGAAAAAAATAAACAAACATATTGCTTTCCCCAATCTTTATCTTAGAATTTCTATTATTTTGTATATGCTGTAACTAGCTATTTACCGTATGTAAATTGAATATATATTCTCTTCACGGTTAAAGTAATAGATGGAGTGGTCATCTATCCTGGAGGCCACTGCATTTGTCGCCCTCCAAGGACATGAAGGTGCAGGTGATACACAGACTGAGCCCCATGTTTCCCCTCGTTGATGACTGTAACAGAAACACACAGTTTGTAAGTTTTATATGATCGCCATGAATAGAAATGTGAAATGAAAATATTTCTAAAACATACATAATGGTAAGAATAATGGGTTATGCTCAATACTGCAAACATACCCAATCTGTATCCCTCAGTTAATCCTTCTTTCTTCGCCAGGTTTTTTGCTACTAACAAGAGATGTCCAAGGAGCTGAAAGAAATGTTGAAAATATTAAGGCATATATGAAATATGAAAATATTAAGGCATTGATGTCTTCAGAGTGAATGATACAACAAAATGAAAGACTAGAGCACAGAGATACAAACCGGTGCATCGTCATCATGTGCTTCACTTATCCTTGGGATAGGAGTTCTGGGAATAACCAGGAAATGCACGGGAGCCTGGGGACTGATGTCCCGAAATGCTAAACACTGAAAGAGATGTTACAGCAGTGCATTATCTGAGGATCAAGTTCAACAGAAGAGGGAATAACATGAATTTAATTAATATGAAAAAGCCCCATGTGTCATGTTAAATAAACAATAGTAACAAGTAGTAGAGGTTGACCGATTGATCGGTTTTGCAAAAATCCACACAGATAGTTTTTCCTGGCTTCATCCATTGCGTGAGCGTCTAAGAACGGTCCGCTGTCATCATTATACAGTATGAGAGCGGCCTCTAGATGTGAAATAAAAACTATCACTGACTAATTTTGTTGTGGTATTTGAAGTGTTTTTTTTATTCATTTTGGATGTCTCCATTTTTATTTATTTGGAGTGCTACTTTTTTGTTCAGTTTAGATGCATATCTTTTATTTACTTTAATATATATTAATGTTTATAGATTTATTTCATTAAAAAAAAGTACAGTACATTTTCCAGGTACAGTCAGCACGTTTTTTGTAATGAAGTTCAACAATATTTTACTTTGTTTTCATTGAATATCAATTTTTAATATATATATATATATATATATATATATATATTTAAAATGTTATTAATCGGTTATCAGCAGGTACTGCACAAGTTATCGGTAAAATCCACGACCTCTAACAAGTAGCAAAGAAGCAAATTAAAATTAAGCACAAATGAGGAACAGGAGACAAAATGCAAATACTGTGGCAAAATGATAGAAAATGAGAATCGGCTGATCCCAAAGAGTAAAATGTCATTTCAAATGATTTTTGTTTTCACATTAGAGTGGCACAGTGGCGCAGCAATTCTACCTAAGAGCACCATGGCCTCCGGTTCAACCCTAAATGCAGATCACTACCTGTGTGGAGTTTGGCATGATCTCACTATGTCTCCATGGGTTTACTCCTACCTACACCTCTAGTCTCTGGGGTTGGGTGTGTTGTGTGTGTGTGTGTGTGCGTGGAGCACTGCGATAGACTGGCATTTCATCTAGGGTGTTTGCCCGCCTAACACCCTGCTACAGATCCACCACAACCCTGACAAGAATAAAGCAGTTACTGAAGATGAATTGGTGAATTCATCAATTAATATTATGCACTGAGGAAAGTAGAACGATAAAGGTGAACATAAATATGTAGAGAAACATCGAGAAGGCGTGGCTCAGAATATCAGACAACCCTGTCTGTGCATTTTGTACCCCAGCAAGGACATTTAAGGTGAATGCCTCCCTCCTCCCCCCAAACCTCTGCCCAGCTGCAAATGTGCCAAAATTAAAAGGCAAAAAATGGGTTTCCTAATTGTTTTTGCAACAATATTTGCTTGCTTATCTTAAAGCACACCTATTATGGTTTTTTAACATGCCTAATTTTGTTTTAGAGGACTCATAATAGATTTACATGAATCCAAGGTTAAAAAAACCATGCTCATAATTTAAACTGCAACAATCCCCCCACACGCCGCCGTTCTAAACTCCTCCTTTCAGAGAGAATACTCTGCTCTGATTGGTCTACTGCTTTGAGGGAGCACCCAATGAATACCAGAGGCGGGTTTTTGTTACCAAATTATGTAGATTAGTACAGGAAGTAAGTGTGGAATTACTAACGACTCGTTTCAGCTGTTCAGAATCGGTTCCTTCTTTTGGGAGTCAAAAACTCCGTTTGTCGTGCGCTATGATTTTTTTTTTTTTTAAACTTTGCAGACGTTTTTACATTCACAAACAGCTCTATAACACTACATGAAATGTAATATTTGAAAAACCACAATAGGCGCACTTTAATACCTTGGGTGAAAAATTACCTCCTTATTTATGCAGTGTATATGATTGCTGAACTATTGTGCTTATAAATAACATCATAAACAAGATCCTGCCTCTGTCACGAGTTTGGACAAAAGCGTTCATAACCGTTACCTTGTTATCTTCGTAAATTATGTCTGCAGGAATTGTTTTGTCAATAATTTTGGAAAATATAGTCGGAGCAGGACTTCCATATTTCTTGCTGGCTTCCTCCGCCAAGTGAACTTCATCAGTGTGTGAAGACAAGCAGAGGTTCTGAGACAAACACAACACCCACAAGTCAAAGCTACAGAGGAGCAGAACAGTGCCGAACATAACGAGTAACCTTACAGAACCCGGAAATAGCGACTGTATAAATAATCATATATAAACACCTGGACTGTTATAGCTCGGCGTTGTAAATGATACACAAAAGGCAAGAAGAAGCCCCGTCTCTGTATAACAGTGCGCAGGATCATGGCAGAGTTCAGGATCACGTGTTTCACTCCAGTTCGCTCACATATCCTACACGCATGCGCAGTGTCAACAGCGTCACGTGACGTTAAGGCAAGCCAGCCGCCAGGTGTTTCATTTATGCCTGTCTGTTTTGTTTAAAATATTTAATTTGAATTAAGTTAACTGTAAAGACGACTTCAAGAGAAGGGATTATTTCATTTCTTTATTGTTTAGTCAAGAAAATACCGTGCGCTGTGTGGGGTGTGTGTGTGTGTGTGTGTGTGTGTGTGTGTGTGTATATATATATATATATATATATTCATTCATGCCATTATATGAACATATATAAGTTCATGTAATTTTAAATACAAAATCTCACATAAACCAATCAAAATTTTATGAAGTGCCTCTGTAATATCCTTCATCCCAAAATGGATATAGCTCTGGTGACTGAGCAGGCCATTGAAGTAATTACAGTGAAGATGGAACAGACTGAGATGACTTGTGTGGTTTGTGGCATGATGAATTATCAGGCTGGAAGTAGACAGTATTAGATGGTAAAATTGTGGCAATAAAATAATGTACATGGTCAGCAAGGTTACTCAGATAGACTGTGGGAATTAAACAATGCTTGACTGGTATTAAAGGGTTCAACGTGTACCAAGAAAATATTCACACCATTACACCACCAGAACCAATTGAACTGTTGACACAAGGCAGGTTGGGTCAACTGATGCCAAATTCTGACTTACTCGTCTACATGTTGCAGCAGAAATCAAAATTCATCAGACCAAGGCAATGTTGTTGTTGTGTGAGGGTTACCTTCAACCGTCAAAGTCAAAGAGATCACATCCACCTACATAATTTTCTCTCTCTCTCTCTCTCTCTCTCTCTCTCTCACACACACACACACACACACACACACACACACACACACACACACACACACACACACACACACACTACTACAGACAATTTAGAGATGCCAACCAGCCTACAGTACATGTCTTTGGACTGGTGGAGGAAATCAGCGTACCCGGAGGAAAACCCCGAAGCACAAGGAGAACATGTAAACTCAACACACACACATAGAGATGCTCTTGACCTGTATGTGAATGAAAAGCATGCTTCCACATGATTGGCTGGTTGGATACTCGCATGAATGGGCAGGTGTTCCTATTAAAGTGGCCGGTGAGCGTTCTCGACACGAACAGCTCTACATTCCAGTCCAGTTGGTGGCGACAATGTACCAAATACTAAATTTGCCAACCACCATTAAAATTAGAAGAAGAAGCGCCACTAGTCTGCATGGGATACAAAAAAAACCAACATGGCGGCGTGCACTAGATTACCCTTGCAGTTATTTTTATCGACTCAGACACCGCGTGTGATCTGCACCAGAAATGTACAAGTTAAAAGTGAACCAGAAGCGAACCCGTCATATCCAGCGCTTTTACCGTCCCGGACAGCTAAGAGTAAATCAGCGAAAAGGCGAGTGTTACTGGAGTTCTTCGAGCAGCTGCGCACGGTCGAGCCACAGGAGAAGATCCGGGCTCTCACCCGCATCCAGCGCATGAAGTATGTGGTTTACCCTCAGACTCCGGCTATAGGAGCGGATAAATGGTACCAGCATTTCACCAAGACCGCGTATCTCCCCGGTCTTCCGGAGAAGATGAGCACTGCTGAGCTGGAGGACACGCTGGTGTCTGATCTGTGCTCCACAGTGTGTGACAGTCTCCTACAGGAGCACTGGTACATGAAGAAAGGCAGGACGTTCCTCCAGAAAGAGCAGACACAGTTTGCTGCACCCTTTTTGATGAACACTGTGTCTGCGCTCATTTCCTCACTGGCCAGCAGAAATCCTGTACTCCGGCTGTCTAATTTTGGTAAGACTCCTGATCATCGACATGCTGTATACTTCTCATCCATCGAGTAGTGTATTGCTAAACAAATAAATAAATAAACGGTTGGTCTGATTACAGATCTGTCTCCTTATGTCAACTTTTACTGGCTGAACGGAGAGAGGACTATTCCGAGAGGACACCGGCGTGGCAGAGTCGAGCCTCAGAGGTTCCAGATTGATGATAGACCTCACAGTCAGATACGTATCCGGCAGCAGCTTCCTGAGGTAGATCTTCTCAGGAGGTTTCCTCACTTTGATAATGCATAACTGCACACAGATTCCGCACGCCAGTGTACAGTGTTTTGAAAAAGTATTTGCCCCGTACTGATTTCTTCTGTTTTTGTTTATATCCCTTATTAATTTTTTTCAGAAATTAGAGCAACTTTCTAAGATAAAACAAAGGCAGCATGAGTAAACACAAAGTACAGTTTTTAAATGATAACTTTTTTTTTGCTTCAATAAATAACTATTACCAATACCAACTGGGCCTGTGTGAAAATGTATTTGCCTCGTAGTTAATAATTCCCCAAATATATGAAACTGCTTTCAGGATGGGGTTCAGCTGGTCTAGACACAACCCGGCCTGATTACTGCAAACCCTGTTCAATCGAATCAACACTTAAATAGAACTTTTTCAATTGCATGAAGTTGGTTAAAAGGTCTTACCTTGTAACACACTATGCCAAAATTGAAAGAAATTCCAGAAATTGTGAGGATGAGGTTGATTGAAATACATCAGTCTGCGAAGGGTTTCAAAGCTATTTCAAAGGCTCTGGGACTCCAAAGAACCACAAACTCGGCACAGTAGTGAACCCTCCCAGAAGTGGCCGACCTTCCAAAAAGAGCACAGCAACTACTACTCATCCAAGAATTTACAGGCCTCTCTTAGATCAGTAAAGGTCACTGTTCGTAACTCCACTATGAGAAAGACACTGGATAAAAATGGCATCCATGGAAGAGTGGCGAGGTGAAAACCACTGCTAACCGAGAAGAACATTAAGGCTCGTCTGAATTTTGCCAAAACACACCTTGATGATCCTCAAACCTTTTGGGAGAATGTTCTGTGATTGATGAGTCGAAAGTGAAACTGTTTGGAGGACAGGTTTCCAGTTACATCTGGCATAAACCAAACACAGAATTCCACAAAGAAGATCATCATGCCTACGGTCAAGCATGGTGGTGGAAATGTGATGGTGTGGGGATGCTTTGCTGCTTCAGGGCCTGGGCAACTTCTAATAATTGAGGGAAACATGAATTCTGCTCTCTACCAGAAAATCCTAAAGGAGAATATCCCGTCTTCAGTCCGTAAGTTGAAACTCAAGCAGAACTGGATTATGCAGCAAGACAATGATCTAACGCATAGGAGTTAGTCCATCTCTGTTTTAATTAAAGTTTTGGAGTGGTCTAGTCGAAGTCCTGACTTGAACCAATTGAGATGCTGTCGCAGGACCTTAAACGGGCAGTTCATGCTCGAAAACCCTCCATTGTGGCTGAACTAAAGCAATTCTACAAAGAAGACTGGGAAAAAATTTTACCACAGCACTGTGAAACCTTTAGTTATCAGAAGCATTTGGTTGCAGTTATTGCTGCTAAAGGTGGCACAACCAGATTTTAAGTTTAAGTGGGCATTTAGTTTTTCACATGGCTGATGGGTGTTGGATAACTTTTGTTATTGTTGCAAACAAAAATTACAGTAAAAACTGTTTACACAGCTTGCCTTTGTTTTATGTTGTGTTTCATTTGAAGATCTAAATTTCGTATGAGATATACACTGTAAAATCCTAACTTCCACTGGAAGATCAGTTGTGTCTTTAAATAGTGAATGTCTCTTTGTAGTTTGTGCCACTTAAGACAGAGGTAGCTGCTGAAGTGCCAGTAATGCAGTTGGCTCCTGAACGTCTCCCTTTGTTCCGGAGACAGTATGACAATAATATCTCTACAGGTTTGTATGACTTCTATGATCATATACAAAGAAAAGATAGATGCATACACACACACACACACCAAAAGTCTGGGACCCCTAGTGAAAATGCTTCTCTTTTGCATTCTTTTCATGACAAATTATATTATTCACAATGACTTGAATGAAAACTAAAATCTTTTGAAATATTTAACTGAATTTCAGATTTTTTAGTATTTGGTATGTCCCCTTTTTGTTTTAATGGCAGTGTGCACAAGCTGACTCCACAAGTTTGTGCAAAACCTTCTGATCAATTTTAGATAGAATCCATCAGAGTGTCTGAACGCGTGCTTCAATAGAAGAGAATTAAGCATGAGGAGAACCTGAACTTTTGTATAAACGGTTAACGTCGTCTGTGTCATGCATTCGTTTCATTTAAATAGAAACCTAGAAATAGTGCAGAATCTTCAATATTATATATTCAAAATATTTCCTTTTTTGCTGTAAATATTTCAAAGTTCTAAATGCGTCTGTTTGTTTCCAGTTTAATATTCCTTTAAATATCCCAGATTTTCAGTGTGATTTCAGACTTCTGGAACCCACTTTATATATATATATATATATATATATATATATATATATATATATATATATATATATATATATATATATATATATAAATATAAATAAACATTACAGTATCTCACAAAAGTGAGTACACCCCTCGCATTTTTGTAAATATTTTATATCTTTTAATGTGACAACACTGAAGAAATGACACTTTGCTACAATGTAAAGTAGTGAGTGTACAGCTTGTGTAACAGTGTAAATTTGCTGTCCCCTAAAAATAACTCAACACACAGCCTTTAATGTCTAAACCGCTGGCAACTAAAGTGAGTACACCCCTAAGTAAAATCTCCAAATTGGGCCAAAAGTGTCAATATTTTGTGTGGCCACCATTATTTTCCAACACTGCCTTACCCTTTTGGGCATGGAGTTCACCAGAGTCCTCTTCCACTCCTCCATGACGACATCACAGAGCTGGTGGATGTTAGAGACCTTGTGCTCCTCCACCTTCCGTTTGAGGATGCCCCACAGATACTCAATAGGGTTTAAGTGTGGAGACATGCTTGGCCAGTCCATCACCTTCACCTTCAGCTTCTTTAGCAAGGTAGTGATTGTCTTGGAGGTGTGTGTTGGATGGAATGCCCATTCTTCTAGAGATGAGTTTGTGTCAGTGTTGTACAGGAATGTGCAACAGTCTTGTTCTGAAATTGCTTTAATGTTTTTGTTTTTGTTTTTTAAACCTACATAGGTGCTAAACTGCAAGACCCCTGCTGCTATGGGCACACACAGTTCCACATGGTCCCTGATAGGTTCCGCCGGGACAAACTCATAAAAAAAAACCTCTCTGATCATATCGAGGTGTTTTTGAGGGCCAACGCTATTGCAAGCCTCTTTGCATGGACAGGAGCACAGGCCATGTATCAGGGTGAGTTTATGGATCACTTGTATTTATTATGGTATTCCATTCATGTTGATGTCACAATTATGGGATTTATGAACTTATGACTTTAAGTCTTTAAGTCAGACTCATAATTGGCAAGTTTTTGGGAAGCTCTGACTTCTCTGTGTGACATGAGCAAAACAATCACATCAGCTTCCATGTTAAAGACAGTTGGTATAATGTCAGGATTGAACGCTGTTTATATCAGACATTTTGTGTTGATTGTGTGGAAGATCATTTAGGGCAAATTAACTTTCAATCTCTAATCCAGTGAAGGACTGGAGGTGTGAATTTCTATAGACTAATCTTTTAATTCTAATATGATCTAAACAAAGGTTAGATTTCACACCTAAAGGTTAGATATGGATTAGAGTTTTTGAAGTTTACTTGAATTGTTGAATGCAGTTAAACAAACCATTTTCAACAAGTGATCATAAAACAGTCCCTCCAGGATTTCATGATTTTGCGATTACACAAATGAATGCAAAATCAAGCATGAGCTGCAATATTCAGAGGAGAAAGCAATTTAGAAAAAAATATTAACATTTAAATTGCAGTAGATTTTCTGCAGATTTGACCAAGATGCATCGTGTGACATCATCACAGTGAAAATTCAGCCAAAGCCCTCTTTGATTCACTTGCGTCGAACATAAGTACATGGTCTCATTTATCAACAATTGCTGCAAAAGGCCATGTTCATCTTGTTTTCTGCAAAAAAAACACAATAAACTCTGCAAGTTGCATCACAAATTTTTTAAAAGGCCGCAGCAAAATCGAGCATTTTTGCCCACAACAATCACAAAAAACTCTGTGAAATCCTCCACAGACTGAGAAAACCGTGGCGGAACTGAGCCAGACCCGGCTTCTAATGGCCATTGCACACTACATGATTGCCACCTGCCAGTTTGCACCTACCACTCACACTCCTCCCCTCCCCTCTCATCACATAACAACTACCAACCTGGGCGTGTGAAGGCTTCTTCCGAGACACATGAAGCAAACCAATCACCTCTTTTCAAACTGCTGCTCATGTTGCATCACATGGCAGTGTAACACACTCAGAATAAGCAATATCTTCCCTTGTTTGCATATACAAGCTCATAGAGTGATTGGCTAGTGTGATTGTGATTGACAGGGGAAGTAGAACATGCCAACTCTTCCACCTACTTTTGCTGTCTGAGCTCCATGGATGGCCGGTGCATCAATAGGATTTGATTACGTAATTTCTTGACGGATAGGCGAATGCGTTTCTGTTGATGCATGACTGTGAGCTCATGTATGTAGAACAGGGAATTAACACTCTCCTCTGAGAGTGCTCAGCAGCTCTGTGATTGTACATTACCAGTAAAAGGATGCAGTGGCTTCAAGTGTCTTGGAGGAATCATCTTCTAGACTCACTTTTGCAGGTTGGTAGCTGTCATGCAATACGCTAGAACGAACTAGTATGGAGGAAAAACGAAGTACATGAAATGTCACCTGATCAAGGACAAACAAAATGAAAGACGTGTCTTATTTTCGACACTTCATTCTGCATTTCTCTCTAGGCTTCTGGAGTGAACAGGACGTGAGCAGGCCGTTTGTGTCCCAGGCTGTGATCACCGATGGGCAGTACTTCTCTTTCTTCTGCTATCAGCTCAACACGCTGGCCCTGAGATCATTCTCTGTTCCCGACAACCCACGTAAGAACCTGTGCTGGGGCACAGAGAGCCTGCGCCTCTATGAAAGAATCACAGATGGAGATGTGATCGGCTGGGATGACGACGTGCTTAAGCTCCTTGTAAAGTTTCTGCTGAACAAGCCATAAAATGATCAAGAATGCTTGAGTGTGGAAATCTCGTGGAATTTTCCTAATAGAAAATAAATATAATATAATATGCGCAACTTGGTGTTGGTTATTTGAAATTGAGCACATTTAAACGTTTACAATAAATCAGTTGTATACCAGTGTAATGTAATGACTGGTTTTGGATGACCTTTTATATTTAAATAAATTTAAAAACATGAATTATTATTTAAATGTTTAGTAGGTTTGGAGAGGTGGATTCTTGAACGTTCTGCAAAGCCTATTCCACAAGGCTGTCATATTATTGCGCTATTGCACATGTAAATGCGGGTAAGACAGCATTTTTACTTTATTATTCTAGTGATGCGTCACGTCACAGCTGTCATTTAATACGATACCCAACAGCACTGTTTTACATTACACTGTGATGTTATTTTTTTTTTCTGAATGATCGAAATGCTTCAGCTTCACCAGAAGTAAGATGCTTGAAGAACCAAGAGCCAGGGTATTAGTCAAATAGATGATTTATTATGCACACAAAGACCGCCTGGGCACTACATCGTTTCTTAATCTAAACATAACTTCGATACAGTTGGCTTTTATATTCATATATGTATGTGCAAGCAACATACACAATGCTAGTAAAGAAAAACAAAGAGAAAAACCGAAGACAAAAGACAAAACTCCTTGACAAAGACATCATCAAGGACAGAAACCCAAAAACATCATGAGACCTTGAGTAAGCAAAACTCACATTGAACTGATCTTAAATGATTGAATCATAATCATTGAAAACAAGGAAAACATTTTTCCCAACTGCAAGCCATTTAATTGTGGTAGTTTTGCTGTATATTATTGCACAAGGGATGCTAAAGATTTTAGACGCACACACCTTTGATAAGTAAAAAGCCATTTGAAATGTTATAGAGTCTTATGAGGCTTTCACATGCTTGAAAACCCCCAAAACAGGAAATAAGCAACGGTCTGCTAATGAAGCAACCTAGTCAATGATCTGACGTTTAAACATTATAGTCATGGAAAGTCACCAGAATGCTAAGCAGATGTTACTGCTTCTGTACAATAACTAAAGGCCAAAGCTCAATATTCAATTCTACTGTATAGCTTCACGTTTTTAAATGGCTTTAATTGCTTTAGAAATTATCTTCACAGAACCTGGTGTTCTAGATTTTTGAAGTCAAACACAATAAACATCACATTACGGAGAGCATTAGGACAAACATTTTCACCCGGTGTTTATTATTGTTATATAATTTATATACTATATTATATCATTTATTTAATATTGCTTCACTATGTTATAGTATTGTGCATGGAATTCAAGCATAGTGATCCTGACTAGTTCATAGTATGTACACTGTTCTAAACATAGCACCTGAATTTCTTCAAGAGGATGATATGTTCTTTTGTTGTTATTACATTATAATACTAAAGTGATATGTAACTTTAGCGTGCTCGACGTTTTGGAGCATTTCAAACAGCAAGATAACTAACGAATGAAATGGCTATGTTAGTGCTCAACTTTCCTCTGTCTTGTTGCGGTCCCTCCATCGTCTGTGATGTTCTCCTCCTGCGTCCTATAGCAAACAATTAATATAATTTGATTAATGTCTAGAGAAAATACCACCCCCCCACACGCAGACACACTTTTAAGACTCAAACAACTACACATGCTACAGTATCTCACAAAAGTGAGTACACCCCTCACATTTTTGTAAATATTTGATGATATCTTTTCATGTGACAACACTGAAGAAATGACACTTTGCTACAATGTAAAGTAGTGAGTGTACAGCTTGTGTAACAGTGTAAATTTACTGTCCCCTCAAAATAACTCAAAACACACAGCCATTAATTTCTAAACGCTGGTAACAAAAGTGAGTACACCCCTAAGTGAAAATGTCCAAATTGGGCCAAATGTTTGGGAAAAATTGTACACAAATGTCCAAATTGGGCCATCTTCCATTTGAGGATGCCCAACAATTCTCAATAGTCCATCACCTTCACCATCAGCTTCTTTAGCAAGGCAGTGGTTGTCTTGGAGGTGTGTTGGGGGTCATTATCATGCTCAAATACTGCCCTGTGACCCAGTCTCCGAAGGGAGGGGATCATGCTCTGCTTCAGTATGTCACAGTACATGTTGGCATTCATGGTTCCCTCAATGAACTGTAGCTCCCCAGTGCCGGCACCACTCATGCAGCCCCAGACCATGACACTCCCACCACCATGCTTGACTGTAGGCAAGACACACTTGTCTTTGTAATCCTCACCTGGTTGCCGCCTTACACGCTTGACACCATCTGAACCAAATAAGTTTATCTTGGTCTCATCAGACCATAGGACATGGTTCCAGTAATCCATGTCGTTAGTCTGCTTGTCTTCAGCAAATTGTTTGCGGCCTTTCTTGTGCATCATCTTTAGAAGAGGCTTCCTTCTCGGACGACAGCCATGCAGACCAATTTGATTCAGTGTGCGGCGTGTGGTCTGAGCACTCACAAGCTGAACCCCCACCCCTTCAACCTCTGCAGCAATGCTGGCAGCACTCATACATCTATTTCCCAAAGACAACCTCTGGATATCACGCTGAGCACGTGCACTCAACTTCTTTGGTCGACCATGGCAAGGCCTGTCTGAGTGGAACCTGTCCTGTTAAACCGCTGTATGGTCTTGGCCACCATGCTGCAGCTTATTGTCAGGGTCTTGGCAATCTTATAGCCTAGGCCATCTTTATGTAGAGCAACAATTTTTTTTTTCAGATCCTCAGAGAGTTCTTTGCCGTGAGGTGTTGAACTTCCAGTGATCAGTATGAGGGAGTGTGAGAGCGATAACACCAAATTTAACACACCTGCTCCCCATTCACACCTGAGACCTTGTAACACTAACAAGTCACATGACACTGGGGAAGGAAAATGGCTAATTGGGCCTAATTTGGACATTTTCACTTAGGGGTGTACTCACTTTTGTTGCCAGCGGTTTAGACATTAATGGCTGTGTGTTGAGTTATTTTGAGGGGACAGCAAATTTACACTGTTACACAAGCTGTACACTCACTACTTTACATTGTAGCAAGTAAAGTGTCATTTCTTCAGTGTTGTCACATGAAAAGATATAATCAAATATTTACAAAAATGTGAGGGGTGTACTCACTTTGTGAGATACTGTATGTATTAGAACATCAGCTTATGCAGAATATTAAAATGGTGTCCTGGCAACCATGAAATAACGTGTGCTTCCAGTTTCTCTAAAAGATCTATTTTCTATTTCACCAATCCTAACCATCAGGGGTGTTGGGAATCACCAGGATACCTTCTTTAGCATGTGCCCACATGCTGAGACCTTCAACAAATTCATGAAGTAACCATATGATGTACTATTCAATATAAATATCGTTCTCATATGTCAACTGTTACCTTTCTTCTTCTCACCTCACCTCAAGTTGGAATGTGTGCACCTTGGAGTTACCTGTCTAACAGCTTTTGAGTTTGAAGCTACAGGTAACCTGTCTTCCAAATTTGCCAATCGACTCCCATCATCTTTTAACTTCTGTTCACAGCTGTGGTGAGTGTATTTTATAAATTCTTTGGCCATTTGGAGCTCCATAAATCAACCAACTGTTGACTGTGGTTCTCTCTTGTGGAGTTAAACACTCCGCTAGTCAGGATGCATTGGCCAACAAGTACAGATTTCCACCTCCCACTGATTCTGCCTGCACTGCACAAAATTCAGCATTCAGACCACATAGTGCTGCTTGTGACCGGCATCCTTGATTTCTACTCCACTCTTATCCCAAATACTGTAGGTGGAATGATTTGGCACCATCAGCCAGTTTACCTGTATGTGGGTTTGTTAACACAGGGGAAAGGTTCCAGGGAACAGCCAAATGATAATGGTGCTTTTATAAAATACCACTTTATATGGTCACTTTGTGACATTGTGAATGTAATGCCTTAATTAATTAATTAACTGGTAGAGAAAGTGTGTTTAATGTGATGCTTGCTCTACCATTTAACAAGGATCTATGTGCTATGATGCCTTCAGGAAACACTGCTCTGTTCTTTCTCGGGTTTTATCCAAAGATGGAAATATTGGAAATATAAATTATTTTACTTAAACAGTTCACAAAAACACCAACATTTCCTTAAAAACTGTGAAACTGCAGTAAAAAAAATATTGCTTTGATGGACAGATAATTTTAAGAAAATAGAAAGAAAATGTTTAGTACTTTTTTAACCTGAACATGAGATCTCGAGGCATCTACAAAGCTACTAATGTATTATACAAACCTACAGAAAGACATATGCAGACATAGCTATACTCACGGTGTATGTTCATACAGTCCGTTCTCTGTCAAGTTGAGACAATACATTAGTGTTCAATTTAAAACACACTAAAAGTACATATTTGTTCAGGCATATTTGTTGTCTGTCAACTGAACACACACTCACTGTGTCTCTTTAGCCTACCTGTGTTTCCAGTGGAACCTTTCCGCTTTTGGCTCTGTCTCTCATAGAGCAGGATGAGAGTGACGAGGATGACGACTTCAACAGCTATGATCACGAAAGGCTTGAGTGGCTCAGTGAAGGACAGAACTTTGAGGTCCAACTGCGACTCGGTGGGTTTGATATCAAAAACTGCACTACATGTGTATTTACCTGAGTCTTCCAAAGTCAAGTTCAGCAAGGTTAGTTTGGTGGTATTTTTGTCTAAGTGGATCTTGTAGTGCGTGGGGTCAGCAGTGGCATTGATAAGCTCCTAGGTAATGGATACACATATTAGCCATTTTGATTTGTCTGTGATTTTCTCAACATATAATACATACTATAGTACATTTAATAACACGCAATGACATTTCAATTACTATTGAGGAGAACTATATAAAGATGAGTATCAAAACATCTTTTGAACAATATTATCTGCAGATACTAGGTTTAAACCAATTCCATCTGCAATTATTAACGAAGCATGGATTTTCTTAAATTCCTCAGTGGAAAATAGTTGTAAAGAAAGTAAAACCAAAAAGTGGTGTGTAATTCACACTCAGAAACTCCTAAATGCCTTGAAGTTCTACTATTTTTTTATTCAAATGACAAAGATATTAAATAAATCAAGTTTATACCACACATGCATTCCAAAGTCTGTGTAAATGTACATTAGTGTGTTTGTTTCAAATAATTATATCATTTATATGAGCAGAATTTTAATAGGAATATTGCTTTTAAGGAATATGGAGTTTGGTTGAGTAAAACAGGATTTACAACAACATCTAAACATTTTAAAAATGTATAAACGTGATCACACACATGACTTGGAGACATTTTGTGTGAGAATGTCTCATAGCATTAAAAATGTTCCACTAAGAAAAGAAAAGATTAATGAGGACCAGTATTTACATAAAGTATTTAACTTGTACCTACCATTACCTTCCATTGTTTATATACAATAGAAAATGGACCCATTATATTGTCAATGTGTAATCATTTGGATAGGTTTAAATGAAAAACCCATCTTACTGGGTTAAATTAACCCAACTATCCAATATTTATCCAGCTCTATGGATGAAAACTACCCAAATTGTGTTGTTTACAATCCAGAATTTCCTAAAGTATAGCCTAGTCACTAGAGCTGATCAGATTAATTGTAGGGTGCCAAAAGTTTCTCCATTCTCCATTGTCCTGTTTGGTATTTATTGTATTATTTAAAATTGGATACAAATTCCTGCGGGTGATGCAATATTGTGCAATATTGAATTTTTAAGCAATCTACAGTATATGTTACACTTACAGTGTTTATAGATAACTACTGTAAAAGTACAGTACTTTACCTTTTCAGTACCATTGGTTTTGTACCACACCCAGGTGGTCGGTGTACGCTTGAGACCACAATCCAATGCAACTGAATCGCCAACATAGCTCACTATG